>RJVU01043279.1:862229-907809 GCA_003731715.1 Anabarilius grahami | reverse complement strand
CAATATATTATATTCAAGAAACATATTATTAATAATAATAATAATATTTTTTCTTGTTATATACTGTAGTAACACTAATAATAATAATAATTAAAAAATAAATAAAATAATAATGTTATTTATTTAGATATTTAAAACAATATCTAAAAACAAATATTTATTAAATAACAGTCTGGTCAAACAGCAAGTCCAGAGGGAGATGTTAATAATCCTACAATTAATATTATAGTTTAGTCATCACTCTGGGAATGGAAAGTTGGGCCAAAGTATTTTGTGCAGTATGCTCTGTTGTAAACTTCACATTTTTCCATACAGAAAAAATATACATGCTGTTATACTAGAAATAGTAAGAGTAATGTTGTAGTATGCCTATATGTTTTAAATAGCCTCAGTGTTTGGAACAGATCATTACAGACACTAAACAATTCCTAGAGTACACTTACTAGATTCTGGGAAGTCTATATGTGTATGTCTTTAGCGAGCACCGCTTAATGGTGCCCTTCAAATGAATTACGTGCTGTCAATAGGGAGTCATATTATCACAGTGCTATTTCAGTTATCAAGTAGTTTTAAGCTTCATCATACCAGCCAGTAATGGCACGTCCTCTACGAGGTGACCTCTAGACACTGATTGGTTTCTCAGCTGTGCTGGTTTCCAGGCAACTGATGGACTGACCCCACCCCCCTCAGATAAATGAGGAACAGGACAGGTGTGTCAGCGGCAGGTGTTCGTGTCACACTGAGGACATCAGACAGTTGTTCATTTGCTTGCTTCCTTCTTTTACGTCTCTATCTCTCTGCAGTTGTCCCCGCTCAAATTGCCGTCTATTTAGTTCGATCTCTGTCTCCTTCAGTTCCAATCTGTGTTTCTCTGTCTCTCTTTTGCCCTCCAGCCCTCCGCAGCTGCTTGATGACATACATGTTTTTTTCGGCGGTCAGATTAGCCACTGTTTCGCGCTCCACAGAGCCTTTGGCTTCCGCTTGACAGCCCCGGTGACCTGTCACTCACACGGTCTCACTTGTTCTCTACTGGCCAATCAGTCTTGGAGTTCAAGGAAATCATTGCAGCTGACATCTCTCCCTCAAACCCACCTCTTGCTGTCTCAGACTTCACCTCTGTATTCACTTGAGTGTTCAAAATATGAAATCGTGTGACAGAGCCATGTCTTCCATTGCTTCACAGCAATCCATTATTCTCTTTCTGCTTCTCCTCCTGTCATTGCTGTTATAAAGTGGAAGCCAAGGAGACTCTGGAGGCTGGAGTATGGGGATGAGAGACGAGGGATCATTCTAGGCCATTTGAGTGGGTGTGGAGTGCCCTCTGGTGGACACAACGAGCATGTGGTTATGCAAATCAGAGCACTCCCACTTCATGACAAGTGTCCGTAATGTCAGTGCACCGTGATAATTACAGAGTCATTAGATAAAAAGTGCCCCGGTAACTTGCAATTATCAACTAGATGCAGATGTCATTTTGAAAGGCTTCTGCCATCTGTCATTGTTTTAATATGTATATCTGTTCAGTGCTCGTTTCATATAATTACTCAGTGCACTTTTTAAAATCTGCATTTCTTAAGATGATTAAATGATACTTTAGACTGAAAGTGTGTTTTTCCGCTTGTATTCACAGATATTAACATGGCAGGTGAACCCAAACCCAACAGGCCTAAAGGACTAAAGAGAACAGCAGCAGCATTATACAGGTGATTGCAGAACATATTCAGTAATATTAGAGTGTATTATTAATGAACACAACAACAAATTTAGCAATAAAACACATTTAGATACTGTATAGGAGAGACCGGGGTAATGTGTCATGTGTGTTTTATAAATTGTAATTTCACATATTAGATTAATCACAGTTTGTTGGTCAAAACAATGATTTGATATTTTTGTGTTACCTATCCAGATTTCGTGTTTTATCTTTCATAAATGTTTCATTGCTTAAATATTGCTAAAAGGCTTTTGAATAGTTTTATACTTTTTAAATACAGATACATTACTGTTCAAAGTTTGGAGTCGGAAAGTTTTTTTGTTTTGTTTTTTGAGAGAGAGAGAGAGAGAGAGAGTGAAATTACTTTATTGATCAAAAGTGACAGTAAAGACAATTATATTACACAATATTTCCATTTTTAATAAATGCTGTTATTTTGAACTTTCTATTTATCTAAGAATCCTGAAAAACATGCATCATGGTTTATCAAATGTATTAGGCAGCATGTATTTTCAACACTGATAATTATTATAAATGTTTCTTAAGCAGCAAATTTTCAGCAAAAAATTTCAGCTTTGCATCACAGGAATAACATTTCAAAATACATTAAACAAGTTGAACATTAGTGTGTTTCAGTGGCTTTTAATTTTAGATTTTAGAATTTCAAATAAAAGACATGAATAGTTCTCACATGTGTTAGCATTGTGACAACTTGCCCCATATAGTGTGTATTTTTTTTCCTTTTCAATAATGCTGGAAATATTTAATAGCTTTATATCAAGTGAAGACTTCATAGTATCTAAGTTGAAATTGACTTCACTTTCCCTCCCTAATGTATTTTCCTTCACTTTTTTAAAAGTCCTATGAATCACTTTTTTTTTTTTTTGTCTTTAATCCTTGCAGTGGTTATGATTTTGACTATGATTACTACAGAGATGACTTCTATGACAGGTGAGTCC
Source organism: Anabarilius grahami (assembly GCA_003731715.1). Lineage (NCBI taxonomy): Eukaryota > Metazoa > Chordata > Actinopteri > Cypriniformes > Xenocyprididae > Anabarilius > Anabarilius grahami. The sequence goes on along the minus strand of RJVU01043279.1, from coordinate 905,136 downwards.
ATGATTTTGCACAAATGCTTTTGTTAAATGAAGGTAACATATAAGGACTGCAATAAGATGCCGCAAAGTCACATCCAGAAAGCATGGAAGGCAAAGTGAGTAAAAGTTTTAGGCCTGGTTTCACAGACAGGGCTTAGATTAAGCCAGGATTAGGCCTTAGTTTAATTAGGACATATAAGTAGTTTTTATAAACGTGCCTTAGAGAAAAACATACCGGTGTGCATCTTGAAACTAGATATTTTAAGATATGTCAGTGCAAGTTGCTTTCAGAAACAGTTCAAAAATGCATTTTCGATTCCAATGTTCCGAATCCAATGTTAGCTTCACTTCCTGTCTACTGAGATACCTTCATCTGATGGATTTTTGAAGGCAGCATAGATGTATCCTTCACTGCCTTTGATATCTCACAATCCTGTGCTTTCCAATATGTGACAGTTGAGCTAAAAAATAAAGATGGCGTCTGAAAGTTGCAGCTGTGGTCAGTTTGTGTGTAAATGTACGTTTTTGACCAATGTTTTCCACTTTTAATGTCATTTCTTGCAGGAAATTACTATTGTAGTAATTAAAGGTGCAATAGGTGATTCTGTATTTTTATAAAAATATTTCGTCTGTGGAAGGCGTAGGACCATAAAATGTTCATCCAATCTTTACATTCAGTCCAAATGAAATAATACAATGTCCTACCTGCCATGTTTTTACATTCCCTCGCGCGCCCTGTTTGCGCAGACATCATTAGCGTGTTTCATGCTATGCAGTTTATGTACGCAGACGTGGGTCAGGAGCACTGCAAACAAACAGCAGCCGCCTTTTACAGTTCCTACCGAATCAAAACAACGAGCTTATGCTGCGTTCATGCCATGACTACCTTAATTAAGAGATGGCAACCCGTGACGTTCTAACCGGAGCTCAGTCCTCAGACTCAGAATTATGCATTTTAATTTCAACAGCATCAACACTGAAATGAATCTGCAGCAGTCAGGTACAAGCTCTTTAAGTTGTTTATGTACATTATTATTGTAATGTTATGTGCTTTAAAACATGAGGTAATTTATGTTTATGTACACACTATACAGGATTTACCCTATTATACATTATCAACACGAATTGATAGGTAAAAACAACAAACAGCCACCCACAAATAGTCTATAAACAAAGCATCAGGCTGTCTTTGAGGTTAAAGTTATTCGTCAGGCTACAGAAGAATACCAAAATCCCTCCGTTAAATTAGGTCTTATACATCGAGAGTCACGCAGACCTATAACAACTCAGCCACAACACATAATTGCAAATAACATGCCTCACCTTAACACAGGCCTGGAGTCAGCTTCCTTTGCTGTTCGAGTTAACATGCACTAATCATGAGTGGAATTTGCACCGCAGCGCCCCCACACCTTGATGCTCATGACAAGAATAGCATGTATAGTTATCTTTATTGAAGTGAATTAGGTTTAAATCGCCGTCGTGCATGAATGAATGATATTTTTGCAATTTTACACATAATAATCCACGATGATCACATTACACAAAACTGAAATTGCACGTCAAAATAACACATTGTCAATATTTTTTGAGACTCCCCGATATTTCACAAATCACGTTTTCAGGGGAGCCCATGTCTTATTAAGGGGAGCCGAGCTCCCCCTAGCTCCCCCGTAGGTCGCACCCTGTTTTTAACTAACATGAACTAACCATGAGCAATACATTTGTTACTGTATTTACTAATCTTCATTAACGTTACTTAATGAAAATACAGTTGTTCATTGTTTGTTAGTTCACAGTGCATTAACTAAACAAGATTTTAATAATGTATTAGTAAATGTTGAAATGAACATTAACAAAGATTAATAAATGCTGTATAAGTGCAGTTCATTGTTAGTTCACGTTAAATAATAATGTTAACTACTGAATACTGTAAAGTGTTACCCTCAGAAGTCTGTCCGAAATCAGTTTCATGAGGTACCTTCGTGCACAAACGCTGCCTGCAGTGTCATTGCCTGATAGGGCAGCAAGGCAACAAGTCCACTGCCTACGTTTTTGGACGCAACCATAATATTTGCAATGCTCTGTAGATGGCGATATCACTTCTTTTGTAGCAGCTATAAACTGCTGCAGAAAAAGTTAGGTGCCATGCAAATTGCATTACTCATCACAAATGTATTGGAGTAAAGAGTACATAGACAAAAATGTAGTCAAGTAGAGTTTAAATATTGCTAATATCTTTAATACTCTGTAAAACTACAAAGTAGCCAAAAAGATACTTAAGTACAGTAACTAATTACATTTACTCAAATACTTTACACCACTGTGATTGAGTGAAAAAAGCACTTTTCGCTCGTGCTGAAATAAACTGACCTGAACTCATAACTTCACAGTCAGGCTTTGTGTAGAGCCATTTTTAGTGCAGTAACCCAGCAGTGACTTATAATGAAGTCAGGCACAGTGCTCTCTCCCTAGCACGGCTCTTCCTGTCATAATACATTTTCTCACAACTTGGCTGAATCTAAAGGAACTCATAAAAACACTCACACACAGCTGTAAGCTGCAGAGAGAAAGACAGAGAAAAAAATATGCGTTTCACAAGAACTCCCTCCATGACCCGTTAAGCAAACTTTGGCTCGGCGAGCGCGTGGTTGGCCAGCGTCCCTTTTCGGTAGCTATGGAAACCCTGCTGCGAGACTCAGCTGGATGTACTTGTTTGCAGATGTAAGGGATATTGCGTCCATATGATGAGCTGACATGTTTATTGATATCTCTCTTGTGATCTCTGCTCCCTGACTTACAGCCGTCTTAGGGCGACACTGACTCCAGTCCATATTTTACAGCAAATGCATCCAATAATTTAGATCTCTAGGACTGCAGATCAGTCAGTAAAGCCGCATAGATGGCATGTGGAAGGCCAGCTGGTTGCTTTTAGGTTCCTGTCTGGGCAGCAGACGTTCTTCTTTTTGAAGGCAAAAGTATCTTCTTCTCTCACTTCATTCTTGCCACATCATATCCTTCATGCTTGATAGCAATAGGATTGACTTGGATTCCGAACTATATGCTTTTGGCCTCATTTCTGCTAATTTGGCCACAATGCAATGACGTACACTGTCAGTAAATGCGAGGTGTAGCTGTGAGCTCCTCTGAATCAGGCACATCTCTCGTTCTGTTCATGATGAGTTGATGTATGATGGATGAAAGCAGATATTCTCTTATCATAAAATAACTTCAAACACACTCTGCTCAAAGATCACACTTTGCTTTTATTTTCCCTTATAGAATTTAACTCTAACTAGGCATTTGTTAACAACATGAATTCACCATGAAAAATTAGATGAAAATGCCAGTGTTACTTAAGTATTATTTATCTATTATTACAGTATTTGTACTTATTTGATTTAGGTTTTATTTTAATGTCTTCAGTTTTCATTTTAGTTTTAGTTTTGTTATGTCTCTTTTTCATTGTTCTTAGTTTTTATTTAGCTTTATTTTTATTTCTGTTTTAGTTGTTAGTAATTTTAGTTCAACTTCGTCATTTCAGTTAGTTGCAAAGGCAACATTTCTCATTTTTTTAACTAATATTAATATTTTGTTTTATTTCAGCTTTATTTCAATTACCAAAAAATTTTATTTTAGCTTTAGCTGGATGATAACAACACTGTAAAATAATTTATTTATTTTATTTATTTATACTTTATATATATATATATACAGTACAGTCCAAAAGTTTGGAACCACTAAGATTTTTAATGTTTTTAAAAGAAGTTTCGTCTGCTCACCAAGGCTACATTTATTTAATTAAAAATACAGTAAAAAACAGTAATATTGTGAAATATTATTACAATTTAAAATAACTGTGTACTATTTAAATATATTTGACAAAGTAATTTATTCCTGTGATGCAAAGCTGAATTTTCAGCATCATTACTCCAGTCTTCAGTGTCACATGATCCTTCAGAAATCATTCTAATATGCTGATCTGCTGCTCAAGAAACATTTAATGTGTACAATTGTACAAAATATTTGTGTACAATATTTTTTTTCAGGATTATTTGATGAATAGAAAGTTCAAAAGAACAGTGTTTATCTGAAATCTAATCTTTTGTAACATTATAAATGTCTTTACTGCCACTTTTGATTGATTTAATGCATCCTTGCTGAATAAAAGTATTCATTTCTTTAATTTCTTTTCAAAAAAATAAAAATAAAAATTCTTACTGACCCCAAACTTTTGAACGGTAGTGTATAATGCTACAGAAGCTTTGTATTTCAGATAAATGCTGTTCTTTTGAACTTTCTATTCATCAAGGAATCCTGAAAAAAAAAGTACACAACTGTTTTCAACATTGAAAATAATCATAAATGTTTATTGAGCAGCAAATCAGCATATTAGAATGATTTCTGAAGGATCATGTGACACTGAAGACTGGAGTAACGATGCTGAAAATTCAGCTTTGCATTACAGGAATAAATTACTTTGTCAAATATATTCAAATAGAAAACAGTTATTTTAAATTGTAATAATATTTCACAATATTACTGTTTTTTACTGTATTTTTAACTAAATAAATGTAGCCTTGGTGAGCAGACGAAACTTCTTTTAAAAACATAAAAAATCTTAGTGGTTCCAAACGTTTGGACTGTACTGTATATATAATGTGTGTGTGTGTGTGTGAGTGTTTATGTGTGTGTGTGTATATATATATAAATAATATACATATATATTTACTTTCACATGTTCTGACAAAATGCTGAAATTTAGGAATTCATTTTTTACAAAATAGTTTTTATATCTATGACATAAAAATTTTGACCAAAAATTGGCAATTTTTTGCACTGACCCCCAAACCTTTTGAATTTAACAAGATAGGTGAAAAACATGTTGTGAACATGATTTGTCAAATAATATGAATTCCAGTGGTGACGGGGTTGAAATAATCCAGTGTTTTATAGGCATACTTTAATGATACATATATTGGATTGGCAGTTATATTTTACGAATCTGTCATCAAAAAACTCACATATGTTGACCGCAAATCTACAAAATTCAGGGGAAATAAAGGCCTATGGTGGTCCCTGAGTGTTTTTGGTGTTTACTTTGGGAAAATACGATTTCTTGAATGCTTAGCAGGAAACTTTTTAAATGAATTGATTTTTTAAAATTATTTTTTTTATAATGTATAAAATGAAAAGTCACAAATACAGCATGACCCATATGCTCATGAATAGTAGTAATGTGGTTGCATGAAGCAGTTCGTTTCTTCATATCTCTTTCTGTCTCCAGACTGTTTGAGTATCGAGGCAGAGTATCACCAGTGCCCAGAGCAGTTCCAGTAAAGCGCCCCCGTGTGGCAGTGCCAGTTGTCCGCAGGGTGAAATCATTACCTGTCAAGCTCCTGACCAGATCCACTATTCTTCCCAACAGCTCTGTCAAACACAAGTGTGAGTTCAACTTATATTTTGTATTGATTTTCTTGATGTTAACAGTGTTACTGACCTAAACATCATTTCTGTTGAATGCTGGAACATCAAAAGATCTTTAAGAGATAGTTGTCATAGTCAGGATTCCAGAAATGTATCTTAATTCCATTGCGTGACAACTCAAGATCATCTTGTTCAGAGCCAGTGCTCTGAGATGACTTATGGACTGAATAAACTCTTGAACCGGCCTTTGGGCCGTTTGACCGATTAACATGCCAGGTTTAGGATTTAGGATGTTTCAATATAGCAGCAGAACAACCTTTTGTCTTGGGCAGTGCTCCATTATAGTTCCAGAACCAAATACCAGTGCATTGCTTTTATTTTCTGTTTTTGGTTTTATGGAAATATATAAACCTGATTTATTAAACTAAAACATTGTGTTCTCTTGTTAATCCTGTGTGTACGTGTGAGCAGTGAAATCTACCGAGCTGCAAGCTATCAAATCAGAACTGACGCAGATCAAGTCCAACATTGACGCGCTGCTGGGACGACTTGACCAGATCACAGAGGACAAATACTGTGCCGCAGGTGCCATGTCCTATGCTATATATCTCCATACAAACACACAAACATGCAAACAATACCATTCAAAGGTTTGGGGTCAGTAAGATTTTTATTAAAAAGAAATCGATACTTTTATTCCGCAAGGATGCATTAAATTGATCAAAAGTGACAGCAAACTTTGTACATTGTTACAAGAAAATTCTATTTCAAATAATAATTAAATTCGTCAAAAATATTGACAAGACACATTTCTTATTATCAATAATTAAAACAGTTGTGCTGCTTCATATTTTGGGAAAAACTGTGCTAGTTTTTTTTTTAGGATTCTTTGATGAATAGAAAGTTCATATGAGCAGCCTTTACTTGAAATAAAAAATCTTTCTTTTTAAGGGGTCATGAATTGAGAAATCAACTTTACCTTGAGCTTTTGATATATAAGAGGTCATCATACTATAAGAATATCCTGTATATTTCAGAACTGAACTTCCTTGCTAGTTCAATAAAAGCTGTGAGATTTTTTACAGGACTAAAAATAACATTACCTTTCAAAGGATCCTAATGCTAGGAATAAGGTTATTTATTTTCAACAATGTGAATGTCTCAGTTGAGCTTTATTTATTTGTTTTCATTACATTTCCCTGTGGATTCTTTGGTAAATCAATCACATTTTGGTGCAGGCTTTGCAAACAGACTTTTACGATATTGACTCGAAATAATCGGTTATTTAAATGGTGATTAAATTATACATAGAAAGCATTCAAAGAACTCTCCCTTTGCAATCGTTGGAGCTGTCAATCGAACAATGCAAGTTTATCAGTGACTGAGTTCTGGACTGCACCAAAACTCCCGTTTTATTCAACAGATCTCTTAGTTATATCGTGTTTGCACTGTTAGTGATGACGACTGCATTTGTTAGTGTGCAGAAGTTGAGTTGCAATGACGAGATCACTGCTTTCATGCGCTCAACAACATGTCTGCGATCGGCTACAATCTTCTTCACTGCAACCTTTCATGCCACGATCTAAATATAATGCTATGGATCTAAATGCAATGCTATAATCAACACTTTTCACGATTAGTTAACCTTGAGAGCTGTAATAGTAAAAACATGCTAAAAGTTTTCGAGAGATTAATACTTAGCTATTTCATATTGCAAAGATGTTAGCCAATAGCCAGTCACACAGCAGACACGCCCCTAAGAGGGCTAAAATCAGGGTAGGAAAAATGCCTTTTATTTCTAAATTATGACAATTTTTGATGTAAAAAGCATACCAACAAAATAAGTGCACCTCAGGAAACATTATAAAACAATAAAACAACGCAGTTCATGACCCCTTTAATAGTGTAAATGTCTTTGCTATCCCTTTTAATCAATTGAATGCATCCTTGCTGAATAATGTGATCCCAAACTGTGAACAGTAATGTGCATTTATACTATATTATTCTGTTGTATAGAATCTGTACTATAGCATGGTTGTTTGGTGATAAATCAAGATTGTATTCTATTAGAAACGATTTCATCAAAATATGCCCCTTTCTGCCTGTTATACTTTCCTCTCAGTAATTTTGAGAAAAGCTTTCAAAGGGATTTTTTAATCATATGGAAACCCTAGCCAGCAGTTTACTCTCCGTAGAGACACACTCAGCAGTGACCGAGAGTAAAACGCTGACTCTGCGCAGCACTGCCACTGTCACAGGAGCCTTTCACGGTTCAACACTTTCACGGCTCAGTGGCTCCAATCAAACTTTGCAGATTTGTCCCTCTGTTTCACATCAACATTCAATTTGACAAGCATTACCACAGAATGCAACATGCCTCTCATGTTTATTTACACACAGAAACCAGCTTCATTCTCCTGCATCGTTTGTTTGAAAAACTGTTATGATGTGGCTAATGGCTTGTGGCTAATCAATGATGATGTCCCTCTGAGCACATTTCTGTGTATGTATGCAAGTGTGTCTGACTGTTGAGGATGAGACGGTTTAAAAGCCCCCGTGAGGGAGGAATGTCAACTAGCACTTACTCTGGGATTCTCATAACTTTTCAACTGGGCTGATGTGTAAATTAAAGCAAGCTTCAAGTTTTTCTTTACTTTGGCAACAGGAAAAAAAATTTTTTTCTTTTTTTCTTTTTCTTTTTTACGTCTGCTCATGAAATGTGTCCCTACAGAGGTGTCTTGGTTGTTTATAGGATGTGAGAATTTGGATGGTGATTCTCTATGAAGGAGAGAACAGATAAACCCCAGTGCATACACAAAGCAAATAGAGACACTTCATTAAAACAGCTGAAATCACTTACAGCAACTTTAACCTTATCAAGTCTACTGTTAACTGTTTCTAAGGCTTCTAAATTATCAACATGACCAAAACTTATCTGAACAAAGCTGTTGTACACAATCTTCTACATGCCTTCTGTCATCTAATTTATAGTTTATACTTTTTAGCAAGTAAATAGCATTTTAGTATAATTGTAAAAATATCCACCTTTAGGTATTTCTGCTGTGAAATCTTTACTGATTTTATATTGTTTTACTAATATTTCAAGAGGAACATTTACTGGACCGAAGCAACTTAGGTATACTTAAATATCCGCGCATCATTTTTTAATGAAAATCTCATTAAAATGTATAAAATAGTTTATTTGAGCATCTCTCAATCATCGTTGTATTACATTGCATTATATGTTTTAAAACTACAGAGCTTTGATCATAAAACTAAGCATTTAAATATCATTTTACCAAAACATGTTTTTGAGAGATTTAGAGTGACATTTGATATGTATATGCATTTTAATGTAAGTAGTCTGCTATACTGCTCTCATTGATTTACATTAAATCAGAATTTCTCATGTTCATTTATGGTCATTTGTATTGTCTTCTTAATGCACCTTGGGGTTGGCACAAGATAAATTTCGTTGTGTTACACAATGACAATAAAGTACTTGAATACTTGAATTTCATCTTAATTTTCATCTTTTTGGCCATATAAATATCAGCAACTGCACCAAATCACATATTTTTTCCTCCCTTTGTGAGCTCTATATTCTCACTATATCATATGTATGGAAGCTTGTTTCCGCCACTACATAAAAAATAAAAAATTAAATTGCGACTCTTTATCTCACAATTCTGACTAATCTTCTCACAATTTCGAGTTATAAAGTCAGAATTGTGTTATAAAGTCAGAACTGCAAAATAAAGTCGCAATTCTGACTTTTTTTCTCGCAATTGCGAGTTTTTATCACACAATTCTGACTATATCTCACAATTCTGAGAAAAAAAGTCAGAATTGTGAGATATAAAGTCAGAATTGCGTGATAAAAACTCGCAATTGCGAGAAAAAAAGTCAGAATTGCGACTTTATTTTGCAGTGTTATTTATGTTATTAAATCAGATTTGAGATATAAACTCACAAAACTCGATTGGAATCGTTTCTAACAACTGGACAATATAACACACAATTGCAAGTTTATATCTCACAATTCTGACTTTATAACTCGCAATTGTAAGTTCATATCTCGCAATCCTGAGAAAAAAGTCAAAATTGGGAAATATGAATCCGCAATTGTGAGAAAAAAGCCAGAATTACCTTTTTTATTTTTTATTTCATGGCGGAAACAAACTTCAATATATTTGAGGGATAAAAGCCTGATGTATGTTTTTTTTCTTACATTTTGTGTAAAGATTCAATAAATATTTTTGAAGTATTTTTCATATGTTTGGCTTTACCAGGGTTAAAAAGCCTGATGACAAGTTACAGCACCAGTTATATAAAAATACACACTTTCCCATATACATCTGGATAAATTGCAAACTTAATTATTAATGTTGTGTATATAAATGTATGTAAATGTTTCTCTGTGTACAGAGTTGCAGAAGGCAGATGAAATGAAGAGCGAACTGTCTCAGGACGAATCAGGCTCAGAGTCAGAGGAACTGCAGCACAGTGATGTCGAGGAGGGCGAGGACCACACACACGAGGAGTGTGACGAAGACATGGTAAGAGAGATGTATAGATAGAGGGAGGAAGACATTTATATGTGGAATGTATAATGATACTGTAAGGTCAGGAGACAAGAGACTATAAGAAGAGAGGGTGTGCTTAAAAACAGTGGAAACAATGGAAACATATCAGTTTATATATCAAATGCTCACACATTGTATCATATGAATGTTAAAGTTAACAGCCTCTTAAAATGATTTCTTATCTCTTCTCTCTTCAGGAAAACAATCACATATCTGAAATGGATCCCATTCTTCAATAAAAGGCAAGAACTCAAAGCTGGGGCAGTGGATTCTTGGACCAGTGATAATTCAAACCATGAGATGTTTTACAAGTTTCCAAGCTTGGGTTTCAAGATCTAAGATTGTTCTTCATGCAGAAAGCAGATTGTAAAAATGAAGTTAGTGAGTACAAACCACTAAATCTGGTTTCATGGGGTAATTCGTTAAACTCAATTTGGTGTCCCTAAAGATCCATTAAGCAACGACAGCAGGAAATTATTAGGGTTTTTTTTCTAATGAAAAGCTAACTTTTCAAGCTACACATCTAACAGAGAGACAGAGTCTCTTCTGCTCGCCAAATACAGTAAAAACAGTAATATTGAGAAATATTATTACAATTTAAATAACTCTTTTCTATTTGAATATATTTTAAAATGTAATTTATTCCTGTGATACAAAGATGACTTTTCAGCATCATTACTCCAGTCTTCAGTTTAATACTAGGAGAAGATCCACCAACATGTTCTTTTTGTCAAAACACTTTATCATTGAAGCATGTTTTATTAGATTGTTCTGGTTTTAACCCTGTGAGAAACCTTTTCTTAGTCAGTTAACTCTGATAAGATTAAGATATTTTTAACGAAGTTAAACTAAATAGTTTTAAAGCAAAAATAAGTTGTAAGAACCTGATATAGTTTATAGATTTATATAAATTTTTCTAACCATGAAAATAGCCACAGAAGCTGGGATGGCTTTAAAAACTAACAAACAAGAAAGATTCAAATAGAAAGTTCAAAGAGTTAAATAAAATGAATCGATTGTAACATTATGAATGTGTTTACTATGGAAGGTTGTTTCCGCCATGAAATAAAAAACAAAAAAGGTCATTGCATTTTTTTATCTCACAATTCAGACTTTTTTTCTCACAATTGTGCTTATTTTTCACAATTCTGCCTATTTTTTCCTCAGAATTGCGAGATATAAACTCACAATCACGAGTTATACACCAGAATTGAGTGATATGAAGTCAGAATTGCGTGATATAAAGTCAGAATTGTGTTATAAAGTCAGAATTGTGAGATATAAAGTCAGAATTGCGTGATATAAAGTCAGAATTGTGTTATAAAGTCAGAATTGTGAATATAAATCAGAATTGTGTTATAAAGTCAGAATTGTGAGTTATAAAGTCAGAATTGTGAGATATAAAGTCAGAATTGCGTGATATAAAGTCAGAATTGTGTTATAAAGTCAGAATTGTGAATATAAATCAGAATTGTGTTATAAAGTCAGAATTATGAGTTATAAAGTCAGAATTGCGAGATATAAAGTCAGAATTGAGTGATATAAAGTCAGAATTGAGTGACATAAAGTCAGAATTGCGAGATATAAAGTCAGAATTGAGTGATATAAAGTCAGAATTGAGTGACATAAAGTCAGAATTGTGAGTTATTAAGTCAGAATTAGGTGATATAAAGTTAATATAACTTAGTTGATATAAAAGGTAAATGCCAGTTTTTATCTCACAATTCTGAGAAAAAAATCAGAATTGTGAGATAAAAAGTCACAATTACCTTTTTTATTTTTTATATAGTGGCGGAAACAAGCTTCCATAGTTTACGGATCAATTTAATTCATCCATGTTGAATAAAAGTATTAACTTCTTTTAAACAAACATTTTTATTAATCTTATTTACCCCAAAGCTTTGAACAATAGTGTATACTGTTCAAAACAAATGAGGAAAAAAGTTTTTATATTAGCTCAAATGCATTAATTAGCCAATGAACACTTTTATTAAAAATAATTAAATTGTACTCAATTAATTTTGGACCCTTTTTAAAATTGAAATTGAATTCAGTGGATAATCTTAAACTGTAAAAACCTCTTGAGCTCGAGTCAGATTTATAGTGTATGTCTGAATTCACTGGACACAGAACTCTAGACAGAAAATCATGCTCATCCTAAAGAGGAGTTCTACACCCCAGAATACATTTTTGTAAATTCTCCAGACAAATATCTCTCTTTTAGGCAGACAGAAAACACTACTTGGCATTTGCCAAATAAATGTCATAAGAGTTTCATTCTGATGTTACCCATTGCTTTATAAGGTCCGTCTTTGGTGGTCTGAGCGAGCTTCACATACTTGCTTGGATACAGCGCCATCAATGTCTGTGACCTTTGAGCATAAAGTTTATCAAAATGAAGGGAAATAGCTGTGGTTATTCTTACTAATCTGTTTTCAAGGTGTAGCAGCTCAACTTCTGCTGTTTCGGTATAAATATTGCCATATGTTTGGCTACATAAACGCACAGGACAGTGTGGAATCTGATGGTGGCTTCCACCTGATCCTTCTGTGTGTTGTTTGTGGATCACCGCTCTGTTTGTCTGACTAATCTGCGTGACCACAATCTTATTGCCACCAGTAACACAGCTTCCGCCCTCCTCTTATTCTAACAACTGCAGTTGCCCTGAAAGGCCAAATCAAAGTTACCATCATATTGGGCACAAATTAGCAATTGGTCACGCTTCCCTCTCTGAAATGATCTGCATTAGGAGCCTTTCAGAGGTAGTTTACATTGGCTGGGGTTGAATCTCACAAAAGAAAAACAAACACCCAGGTCATATTTTACCCCAGAATGAAAAGAAGAAAGTAAGAAATTATATTATGCGTTTAGAAAATGAAGTGTATGTTTGTTTTTTTGCATTATTACATTACTTTTATGACAGTCAAGCACATTTTTCTGCCCACATGAACTGTATTAAGTTAAAACTATTGTGTAAAAAAAAAATCAGAAAACAAATGTATGTGTGTGTGTGTGTGCGCGCGCGTGCATATATATGTGTGTGTGGACATGTATATTTAATATATAAGAAATACAAAATTTAAGAAATATAAATATATAGAATTGGGAGGGGGAATGTGCTCAATTATTACATCAAAAATTGTCAGAATAAAAAAAATATTTTCTTTAAGGAAATTATTCATTCTTCTCTTAAAGGATTTTTTTTGTATTTTGTGTAAATATATGTATATATATATATATATATGAGTTCATTTGCAAAAACAGATAACTCCGTTTTTATTAATTTTGTGAGATTTATCCACATGGCTTTGAGGTTCAGTGATCTGGATCAGTGAGTGAATAATCAAACTAATACATCTTGAAAGTCGGATAACACCAGTTCTGCACCTTAAAGAACTTCAGCTTTGCTGTTTAGAAAATCTCTCAATCGATTTCACACTCTCTGAGTGGTAATTGGCGCAACAAAAGGTGAAAGATGCCAAAGACTTTCAAAAGACCATTTAGACCATTTAAGTTGCCGTTTCTGTAAACTGAACATGATATATTGATTTCTGAGAGTGTATTTTATGTTGCCGTTTTAGTTGTCCTTAAATTTCAGCAGAACATACTTTTATATTTGGTTTTTAGCTTTAAAGGCAATTGAGGAAGAATAAAACCACATGAGAGAATTGACGAAGATCCAGCAAGCTGTTTATTTCAGCTCCCCTCCTCTGCGTGTCGTAGCTGTTTTTCTCCACTAGCACATCTTAATGCTTGTCTTCCTTTTCTTGTATTTATTACAGCAGGGAGTTGGAAAACACTGTCGACTGGAAACTTTTTTAATACCACAGACTCAGCGGGAAGACACTGAAACCAACAGGCGCCGTCAAACTCCAGCATCAGCTGTCAATGAGAAGGACAGCTAAACTAGCTGTTTGGTAGGAGGGAGATGGGGATGACGTCCCCTAAACCAGGAATCCATCACAAAAAGGCCACAGTTCCTGAGAGCAACAACATCACACACTCGACAACAACAGGGGATCAATTTCACAGACATTCTGCATTCATGCTCCCCAGAAAACACAATTAACATGCATTTTTTTCTATATTTGGGCGCCTTGTATGTAAATACCCTGCTTCTATTTCTGTCCTCCCTTCTTTCCTGTCTGTTTGTGCTTTTGCAAAAATGTTTTTCGTTTTATTTATATGCCAGTCGGAATCAGAAAGGTTGGCTATTTTTAATTACATGTGCACATTTCTTCTGCTTGCACTTTCGAGACTGCAAGAGATATTTACAGATGTAAATAAACTATGATGACTTGTGAAACACCTGTTTAAAATGCAGATGCGTAGACTAATCCTCGGCACCTCGTCTAGTGTAATCTTTACCATGAAGACGAGATTTATTCTCACACTGTTAGATTTGCCACTAAGAGGATTAAAGAAGCAGCTACTTCTTGAAATATGAGCACAACTCCCTTTGAGGTCTGGATGGGAGAGAACGTTCAGTAAAACACAATCTGTAGTAAGGCTGTACAAAGCAGCGTGTAATAACTGCTCCTACAACATACAGAGGTCCAGAGATAAAACACAATTGCCTTATTTGAAAGATTAGATCAATACGGTTTGTGAAGTTTAACTTCCTTCAGGCTGAAATGAGAATTCATCTATTTTCTAAAGGCATGTTATAGTTCTTACTGTGAATAATTCATCCATGCATGTGCCATTTAAAAAAAATTGACCTTATAGTGTTTGATCAAAATGTCTTAACCTTGCTGTGAAAACGACAGACTTCTCCATGATGATGTATGCAGGACTTAACTAATCATTGCCCACTTAAACCCCGCCCCTGTAAGCGTGCGCTCATCTGCCTCCACATTTCAAAATCCAATCAAAACCCATTCATAGAACAAAGTTAATCCGTGTATCATTCGTTCAGTCGTTTTTGTTTTAATATTGAAAGTAGAAAAATGAGAAAATGCCTCCTTTTTCGCAAATAAAACAAAAAAACAAGAATTCAGCTTGATTATTCGTTATTCGTTCAGGGTTAGAAAAATGAGTAAACAGCTTGAATATTAGATTTCTGCACGTTGACGAAAATTAATGCCCCTTTCTGCTGATCGGTCAGCCGAAGATCAAACCATGTCATCATCAGTTCTTATTTCTTTTTCGATAATCCGTTACACTCGAATACACGTCGCAAAAACTGAAGAAAAGACAGTTTCATCACGATTTTATTTACAGTTGGAGGATTTTCTCAGGTAACATCTCAACTGGACTGTGCAGGTTACAATTTACAGCCAGCCAACTGCTACTGAGATGAACGGGAATCCTAAAGTCTAGTTCTCTCAAGGCATATGCCATCTTATTTTTTTTAAGTCCATGAACTGGAAAGCACGTCATGTTTTAAACTGAAATGGAATATTGAATAGAGGGCGGGGCACCTCCATGACAGAGCGACACGCGTCATAATCTGAAAACCACGCCCACCGGGGAGGGGGGGGGGGGCAATCCAACTGTCTCCATTGACTTTGTACTGCGTGAGGCTTCCTCCTTTTCATTTCTGACTTATAACAAAAAACAGAACAATGTCTAAAAGCTGCTACGTGACAAGGTGTACAGAGAACAAGCTAAAAAAACAGAACCAATAACCCAGAAATTTTTATAAGCTGTCGACCCAAAAAACGAGCGTTTAAGGACTAGAAGTGGATACAGGCAATTGAGACAGAGCGCAACATGTCATATTACTATGAGAACTACGCCCACTGGAGGGGCATGTAATCAGCGACAGGAAATTTAATATATAAAACTGACATTTGGATATTTGACTTAACAGTGACAATGTTTACTGCACACGTAGGCTTACTGAGGCATACTGAGTGTCAGGATCCCAAAATGTACTCATTCTTCCTGCTGATGCCCCAGACAGCAACATAGCGTGGCCCAAATCCGGCCCACATCTGCTACATGTGGATTACACGCGGACCAGATGTGGGCCGGATCTGGCCCGACACTATGTTGCTGTCAGGGACTTCACTTATTGCCTGTATCCACTTTTGTCTCCTTAAAGGCTGGCTTATACGGTTCGGTAGCTTATAAACATTTAGTTCTGGGTTTTTTAGCTTGTTTGCTGTACACCTTGTGCTGTACAGCTTTAAGGTATTGTTCTGTTTTTTGTTATAAGTCAGAAATGACAAGGAGGCAGCCTCACGCAATACAAAGTCAATGGAGACAGTTGGATTGTGTGTTTCCCCCCTCCCTCCGGTGTGGGCGTGGCCTAAATGCACTCTGTCTCTAAACTCATATTACGATGTTGGCTTGACAAAGCCAACAAACTGATCTACTATTTAAGCTTCTTCTTCTGAGATTTAGGGTCTGTTTACACGACACCGTTTTCAACTAAAAACAGAAAACATTTTATGTGTTGTAGCCATTCATTTACATGACAATGGCGTTTTGGTGGCCTGAAAATGCAAACTTTTAAAAACGGGATTCAAAGTGCACGTTTTTGACAACTATGCACGCGTGTTTTATGTGTTCAGTCTATAGGCGAGTAGTGTTTCTTTACAAGGTGACATCGCCAACTACTGCCGTGGCAACAGAATACAGCGTTTTTAGTCGTTTTCGAGGATCTGTGTGAACGGGAATTGTTTTGACAACAATGTCGTCTGTACGCAAAACGTTTCCGTATATCATTGTCGAGTAAACATAGGCTAAACAGTATCTCCTAGAGCAGTGGTTCTCAAACCCGTCCTGGGGACCCCCCACCACTGCAAATTTTGCATGTCACCCTCATCTAACACACCTGATTCAAGTCATCAGCTAATTAGTAGAGACTGCAAGAGTTGAATTGGGTGTGTTAGATGAGGGAGACATGCAAAATGTGCAGTGGTGGGGGGTCCCCAGGACAGGTTTGAGAACCAGTCCTAGGATAGTCGTTAAGCTTTGCTTGTGATAGCTTAAATACACTATCATTCTTATTGTACAAAAGTTTTGACCAATGAAAGTTTATGGGATTTTTCGTAGTTTTGATCGATGGGTTTACGAAAACCATAAGTCCAATCAGTTAGAAAAGATATAGCATATTGGTGGTTGGGGCTTGAAAACTCTAGGACAGTGGTTCCCAACCACATTCCCGGAGGCCCACCAACTCTACACATTTTGCATGTCTCCTTTGTCTGACACACCCATTTTAGATCTTTGAGTAACTACTAATGAGCTGATAACCTTAATCAGGTGTGCTTGATTGAGGAGACATGCAAAATGTGCAGTGTTGGTGGGCCTCCAGGAATGTGTTCTTAACCAAGTCAGTCACATTAAAATTTAGGTCTGGTTTGAGAAATAAAAGTTAGAAGATATACTGATCCCTTTGGTAAATGCTAGTTGGTCAGACTAGTTAAAGGGACAGTTCGCCCAAAAAGAAAAATTCTGTCATCATTTACTCAAGCACATGTCGTTCCAAACCTGTTTGACATTAGACTTTCTTTCTTCTGTGGAACATAAAATACCTTTTGAGAGATGTCTCAGGTTTTTTCTTTTATTTTAGGTACATTTTTACGGTAACATTTTGGTTTTTTGTGTGTGTTCTGCAAAAGAAATGACGTTACACGGGTTTAGAATGACATGAGGGTAAAAAATGACATTTCTCATTTTTAGGTAAGCTATCCCTTTAACAGTCTTAATAAAACTGCTGTTCATGCAACTGGCTTCTGAATTTAGAGTGGAAAAAATAAAGATATAGCTTAATAAGGAGTCATATAAGGATATATGCGAGTAGTAGTGGTTATGATTCAGAACCATCCAAGCAAGTTTTGCATGTGATTTACAGTATCTGACGTCCAAGCTGTGAGACATAACGACGCCCCCATAATTAAAGATAATGACATGATGCAAAGAAATATAGCAATCAGTTTAAGGCATCAAGCATGTCAAACTGAAACATGTGGCAACAAATAAACGACTAAATTCGGCTAAAACATTTTGGCATCAGCTATGAAGATCAGTTCAATTTTAGATGCACAAAACAGTGCATAGCAGCCTGACAGACTTACTTTTATTGCACTCCAACACTTTTCCTCCCATGCAGCAGAGACAGCCATGTCCGGTCAATCCAGAAACCATGCTCATTATTCATCCCTGTCACCTTGTGAGTGATGTAGGATGTTAACCAGTCTAGTCCCTGGACCTGGAAATGCCTTTAATCACGGCCAAAGCACAAATATGCTGTGTGAATGGAACTACTTTAGCACGAAAATTTTTTGAAAAAAGCCAGGTCTAAAACATATGCCAATTAATACAGAACTTACATTAGGAAGTGATTTTACTGGTGCTAGTGATTTCTCCTTCAGCTACATTTTGAGGGCCAATACAGTCTGTTCCATGAGCTTTTTCTAAAGGAACGTAAGAAAAAGGCCTTCGCACTACATCCTTCAATATTATCAGATGTGGTGCAAAAAATGGATCTGTCCAGGTTGTGCACAATGATGAGGGTTGTGTTTCAATATTTACTGACTGACACATCAAACACTTATTGGGCTGTCATACTTTGAGTAGTCACATAAACAATTATGTTGGTTTACTAAATGAGGCCCACTGCACTGAGGGTATTTGGGTTGAGTATCACATGTATAGGAATACTGGGTGTCGAAACAACATTCCTTGATTTATGTCAGTGGGATTTTGAGGCTCTTTGGAGCTTAAACAGGCAAAGACCGGTGGATTCATTTGGAAATAAGAACAGTAAAGGCTACAACTTTCTTAAAAGGGCCAAATTTACATCCCATTTTATAGTGTAATTATCAGTCCTGTTCATTTGAAGTATACAACACCCACAATACCCTTTACTAACATTATTGTAATATTTTACCTTTCTATGACAACTGTTTTCAAAGTAGGGGAATATTTTAAAGCTGCTGTCCGTAACTTTGTGTTCAAGATTTACAAAAAAACAAAACAATGAATGAGTACATCGTGAATCCATTTTGCAACCCTTTTTTTTCTCTCTCTCTCTCTCTTTATCCTGAATCACTATGCTACTCTTATAAGTGTTTATATTAAGATTATTTTAGACTGGTTCGGGTCGTGGCACTGCGGAGTAGTACATTACATGCATGACTCGTCATAGACAGAGAAGTAGCTCCGGCTACAATGTTCTCCCGCAAGATGCATGCAGTTCTGTTTATTAACAGCTAGAGCGCCAAAAGTTACAGACTGCAGCTTTAAAGAAGCTGCACAGCAATAAAAATTAGCCTTTCCTGAAGAAATACTGTGGAAAAGCAGAACATGCACTACTGTTGAGATAAAATGAAAAGTTAAAAGACGAAAAGTCCATTTGAAAATATTTTGATAAAGTGGATAAAATGCTTCTTTTCCCCAAAAAAATTTAATATGGAGTCCAAAAAATATAAACAACTCCCTTCAATCTGAATTTTAATCCACATTTTAGATTCAATGATTTTCATCAGGTGCAGAAAAAACATTGCACATAGAGAATGAACCCAATTAGTTTCAATTAACATGAAAAAGTAAAAATTGTATAATGCATTTTTCATAATTTTTTAAAAATTTCTTCCAGTTCTTTTAAGAGATGTTTAATCAACACATTTATCCTTTTAAAGTACAGAAAAATGTAGGAGGCTAAAATATTAGCGTCCGTTTACATAATGATAATAAAGCATACAGTACATTTCAAGCAAATTAATGTGCCTTTCTTGACCACATCCAAACTCTCTGGACAAAGACATCGTTTTTCCCAGAATCATACACTGCACGTGTTTGCCCAGCTGGTATGCATTTTATTTCAATTGTTTCTCTGCAGGTAATACAGCAACAACAAATTTCACCAACAGTTCATTCATAAAATCCTCCAGGCTCCTTGTTCTGTTCTCATCTCACAGCACTGCTCCACAGCCAGACCCAACAAATCAAGCCTCTCTTCGTGTGCATAGGCGATTTCAGAGCTCAAAGGAGCCGAAGGAAATTAAGTGTTGTATTTGAGATGGCTGAGAACTCGGTTCTAAATTTCAGACTTCCTGAACAGAGCACAGATTCTGTAGAAACCCGGCTGAGAGTGGATTTGTTGAGTTTGGCCATGGAGTACAGGTGTTCAGATGGGCTGTATAAGGTGGGTGATGGTCGAAGGACAGGCGTTAGTTGGCTTTGGCACGCAGCTGCGCTCTCTTGCCCGTCACAGCCTGGAATCCGGTCTTGATGCTGGCAACGGAGCAGCGGGAGTGACACGTCTCGCACTGAAGGAAATAAAGACGTGTGTCCTTCTGCAAGATTGTGTCAGGAGACCGACACGTGTGGCATGTCACATATTCCTCTGCAAGTCAAAAACAGTTAGGATCAATTTGGTTTTTCCTCATGTAATGTGGAGCAATAATATTTTTAAAATGAAAGAAGAAAAAAAGGGATTCTATNGTTGGAAAAATTAGTTTTTTGAAAGAAGTCTCTTTTGCTCACCAAGGCTGCATTTATTTAACCAAAATTACAGTAAAAACAGTAATATTGCAAAATATTATTACAAATTAAACAGGTTTCTGTTTTAATAGATTTCAAAATGTAATTTATTCCTGATGCAAAGCTGAATTTTCAGCATTACTACAATCTTCAGTGTGCATTTATTCAATTTATTAAAGCATTTATGAAATAGAAATCTTTTGTAACATTACAAATGTCTTCAAGTGTCACTTTTGATCAGTTTAATGCATCCTTAATAAATAAATTAATTTATATACTTTTTTTAATCTTACAACAAATGTTTGAATGGTGTCGTTTCCACAAACATGTTAAGCAGCAAAAACTGTTTTCAACATGATTATAATGTTTCTTGAGCAGCAAATCAGCATATCGGAATGATTTCTGAAGGATCATGTGACACTGAAGACTGGAAGCTTCATCACAGGAATAAATTACATTTTAAAAAGTCATTTTAAATTGTTTTAAATATTTTGAATTACTGTTTTTACTGCATTTTTGATCAAATAAATGCAGCCTTGGAGAGCAGAAAAGTCATCTTTCAAAAACATTAATTTTTCCAAACTTTTGACAGGTACTATAACATTGATTATATCAGAATTTTAGTGAATCCCTAATACATGTCATTTACATTTGCATAAATGTACACTAGCACATCTACTGTTTGTTTAAAGGGTTAGTTCACCCAAAAATAAAAATTCTGTCATTTATTCCTAACCCTCATGCTGTTCCACTCCCGTAAGACCTTCGTTAATATTCGGAACACAAATTAAGATATTTTTTGTTGAAATCCGATGACTCAGTGAGGCCTTCATAGCCAGCAATGACATTTCCTCTCTCAAGATCCATTAATGTACTAAAAACATATTTAAATCAGTTCATGTGAGTACAGTGGTTCAATATTAATATTATAAAGTGATGAGAATATTTTTGGTGCACCAAAAAACAAAATAACGACTTATATAGTGATGGCTGATTTCAAAACACTGCTTCAGGAAGCTTCGGAGCATAATGAATCAGCGGTTCGGAGTGCCAAAGTCATGTGATTTCAGCAGTTTGGCGGTTTGACACTCGATCCAAATCATGATTCGATACACTGATTCATTTATGCACTGAAGCTTCCTGAAGCAGTGTTTTGAAATCAGCCATCACTAAATAAGTCGTTATTTTGTTTTTTTTTTGGTGCACCAAAAATATTCTCATCGCTTTATAATATTAATATTGAACCACTGTACTCACATGAACTGATTTAAATATGTTTTTAGTACATTAATGGATCTTGAGAGAGGAAATGTCATTGCTGGCTATGAAGGCCTCACTGAGCCATCGGATTTCAACAAAAATATTTTTATTTGTGTTCCGATGATTAACGAAGGTCTTACGGGTGTGGGACGGCATGAGGGTGAGTAATAAATGACATTTTCATTTTTGGGTGAACTAACCCTTTAAGAACATTTAATTGAACAGTCAAATAAACACTCACTTATATATCTTCTTAAGACATTCTCTATCTGTTTCTGCTGGAATCTGCCTTTGATGACGAGCTGATTATTTCCATCTATGGACCCGCTGAAAAGTGAAAACAGTGATTAGTGCATTTCTGAAATAAAAAGGCTCTACAGTACTTTGATTTTAGGGAAAACGCCACCAATTAATTTCAATATTCTTTCCAAATCGCAAACTTCCAGTTTCCAGCTAGAGAAAGAAGAATTCTACACATGTATAAGACATCATCTGTAAATATCCAGGAGGCAAAATCGATGGATTTCCTGTGTCATGTGTCTTCTGAGATGCATGTCAGTGGACACAATGAGGTGCTGAATTGAGTGTTGGGCAATGAAAGCAGCCTGGTTTATATTTTAATAATGCCTTCTGAAACCATCACAGGGTCAGTCGCTCCCTTTAGAGCAGTAATGCCTTCCTCAACTGATTTAGGTTTCTCTGACATCATGTGAAACGCCTCTAGCATAAAGTGAATATGAAGTGTTATGGTGGAGTGTTTCAGTCGCACAGAGACACTGGAAAAACAAACCGAGAGCTTTCCAGACACCGAGACGATATTTTGCAAGGTTAATGATCATCTGACGAAGAAAAACAACCACTGGTTTAGTTGTGCTCCTCATAAAACAAAAAACAGTTCCCTTACAGATTACATACGGACAGATCACAATAGGCTCTTTCTATGAACAGGGTACAAAAAAGGGCCAGAAACTCTTTTGCAGCAAATAGTTAGTGAAAGGAAGCACTTCACCTTTTTTTTCTTTGCATAATATTTAATTCATTTAGTAGTTTAAAAAATTGTATTGAAGTCAGCATGAAACTAAAGATGTGACAATATTTTGAACAAAATTAAAAAATTTAACTGAAATTCTTATAACAGATTTATTTCCAACACATTAACAATTTTCAATAAGTTTGTTGTACATACACCATAAAGATTTTACAATATTTCAAGATTTGATTAAGGGCCCTATTTTAACAATCTAAGCACATGGTCTGAAGCGCATACCACAGGTGCATTCCCGAAAAGCCAAAAGTGTTTTTCAGACGGAAAAAACCGTCCAAAAGCCACTTTTGCTAGTTTAATGATGGAAAAATTGTCAGTGCACCAGGCACATGGTCCAAAAGAGTTTTACCAAGTCTCTTAATGAGTCATGGGTGTGTTTTAGGTGTAACGTGCAATAAACCGATCAGAGTGTCATCTCCCATTCCCTTTAAAAGCCAGTGGCGCGCTAGCGCGTAGCTATTCGCTTCAGATGATCAATGACAGTTCTCATTGATCAATCCATTTTGATTTCATGGTGACTTTAGTTGAGACAGCTAAACATTTTTTGTAATAATTTAATAGTTTTTTTACTACAATAAATGAACATCAGTTCAACAGATTGTCAAATTTTTGACACTGTTAATTGTTGGAGGTAGGACAGGTTTAACCATTTTAAGGTGCAGGAAAAACATTTCAGGTGTGGAAAACTAGCTACTTGTATAACTATGTTAATTTTATGCTAAATAATAGTTTACCAAACATGTCTAATAGTTCTCATGGAAATAAAGCACGGGATTTGTGCCCACAACACCAAGTTGCAGCCTTTTCATGATAAGAGCCAATAATAATATAAAATAAACTCACCTTGTACCTAACTCGGCCAGCAAAAACGCCAAAAGATGTTTTGGCTGTCGATGCAACCTGACCAAAAAAGAAAAAAAGAGTAGTGTTAAGAACCATACAAAATAATGATTGCATTTGCAAATATGTGACGTGAATTTTTGATTTTTATTGAAACGCCCATTTCAAATCAAATTAAACTCAAGCAAATGAAGAGTTTCATTACAACTCTAGAAAACAGCTTGACAATTTTGAGTTTCGACTTACAGTTTGCAGATGTCTGTGAAGTTTACGAAGGAGGTCTTCTTTGTGCCGACCCTGACAACCTGAGGAGGCTTCATCACAAACTTCCTCTTCTCTCCTGCGACCATGTCTGGATTTTTTTCCCGCATGATATTAAAGACTCTATTCAAAAGCTAAAATAATGCGATATTTTCAGTCATTTTTAAATGAGAGCAGTCATGATCTAAAGAACATAGTGGTACAAACACAGTCTATGACAAAGCTTAATATATAGTTATTTTTACAGAATTGTATTAAATATAAAGCCGTCCCCAAAAAGTCCTTGGACACTTATGCTATACTTAATATATGGCTGTCATTGTATGAGATAACAAAATAGCACTAAAAAGGACATTTTAAAACAATGTATATACTGTACATGCGATTGCTTAAAACAAGGACAGTGTGTAAAAGTTTTGTGACACGTTCTGGTTGTCAAACGTTGCTGGAAAGTGTACACCGTTGGGGTGATGAACTACACCTGTGTGAACTTGATGAGAACAGACTACATCCACTAAAACTCATCTTGACACCAGCTGTAGTAATTCCAAACATGTCTCATAAAAGAGAAGTTAGCAGAGAAAAGCTGTTCTGCCAACAAATGCACCAGATGGCAGCAGTCTCAGGCCCTTTATCAAGTTATCACCTGAAACAAGCACACATGTTCTGTACCACAAGCTTGGAAATAAATGTTCCCATTCACCTCGTCGTATGTGTAGTCTCTCTCTGATCCTGCCCAGGCAGGGCCTGTCTGTGAGCTGAACGTGATGTCATCGGTGGTTTTACTGTCCTCATCTTCGACACCTTTCACACAAACACCACACAATCATTCAAGTCAAGTCACCTTTATTTGTATAGCACTTTATACAATAGAGTTTGTTTTGTATTGCGGCTTTCCAGGGATTACATTAGAGTTCCACGGAGGTCATGTTCTTACCATCATCTTTGCTTTGAATGTCTGTGTCCTCTTGAAGATCTTTGCCTTTTCTGGATTTCTTCTTCTTAGCGGGCAGCATTAAGTCATCGTCCTCTTGTGTTTCTGACGGCTCCGATTCGATCTTCAGCTCCTTTTGGATATATGCGATTTATTTAGTTTACAATGATGCATGACAATGGCTGTTGATGGGCGAGCGACAATGTTGAACAGAACAAACTCCAAATGCAATGATAATCTGATGTGAAGGCTCAGATATCAGTTTATTTTTGAAAGGAAACCAAAGCCACTGAAAGATAGCTCTTTAATGGTCAAAACATCTTCAATGAAAAGCAATTAGGCTGATGAAAACAATCAAAAGTTTAAAGGGATGGTTCACCCAAAAATGAAAATTGTCATCATTTACTCCCCCTCAAGTTCCAAAACTGTATGAATTTCTTTGTTCTGCTGAACACAAAGGAATATATTTGGAAGAATGTTTGTAACCAAGCAGATCTCACCCCCCATTGACTACCATAGTAGGGAAAAAAAATACTATGGTAGTCAATGGGGGGCGAGATCTGCTTGGTTACAAACATTCTTCCAAATATATTCCTTTGTGTACAGCAGAACAAAGAAATTCATACAGGTTTGGAACAAACTTGAGGGGAGTAAATGATGACAATTTTCATTTTTGGGTGAACCATCCCTCTAACAACTATACATATGCAAACAATCAACTGACCTTCATTCCTTCTTCAAGCTCGGCATCAAAAATCTTCTCTTTTTTGGACTTCTTTTTCTTTTTTTTCTGGTTGAAGAAGTTTAAGTCATCCAGGTCATCTGATGTTTCTGGATCATCATAAAGTAAAATTGAACAAGCCACACTTTTGGATTATACAAGATTTCACTGAGAAGCAATAAACATTCAGTGTCCAAAGCAGCACTGGGTAATATAATGGATTTTTGCAATTAATATTTAATAACAATACTGCATATTATTCTGTTGTCAATGCCAAAATCGAACATGACACCGTTTTAAATGTGCTTTTTATGCGGCCATTACATTTCCTAGGCCAGTTTTATGCTGGAAAAATTCAGTTTTTCAGCAAATTTCAGTGAATAATTTCAACACACACAAAATAGATTTAAGTGCACTTTCTGGGGTTATTTGTTATTGTTAATTTATTGCAATTTGTTACTTCTTGTAAATACAAAGAAATCTTTTTTGCACACTTAAAACTACCTTGGAGTGTTTAAAGGGGTGTTTCAATGCGATTTCACTTTTTTAACTTTAGTTAGTGTGTAATGTTGCTGCTGGAGCATAAACAGTATCTGCAAAGTTACAGCGCTGAAAGTTCAATGCAAACGGAGATATTGTCTTTTAAAGTTATGGCATTTTAATGCCTACAAAAACAACCGGTTTGGACTACAACGAGCTTCTTCCCGGGTTGGTGACATCATAAACCCTGCAAAATACGCCCCCGGGAACACGCAACAAAGTGGGCGAGGCCATGTGGCGCAGCATGTGGAAGCGGAAGGGTCGTGTACACCGGACACGAGCGGCGCAACGCGTCAAAAGATAATAGAACCCATTATAATCTGTGATATTTTCTACACTGGATGCAGCGCTGAAGACAGCTTCCAGAACCTACACGAGTTCAATGCGGGATTTGCACAAAGGCTTTTACTGAAAGATGGAGCAGTTCCCACTTTAAAAGCAGAAGCTGCTGTTTATTGGCTTCAAACTGTAAGTACGTTTTATTGTTTGTACAAGTCTTTTAAACGTATAGTTCTGTTGCTATTTTTGGTTGCATCAAGGACGTAAACTAAGACCAACGCGTTTTAGCTTCGTTAGCCAGTTAGCTAAATTCTACCAGCAAACCTCTATGTTCATAGACAAACAGTTGTTCATGCTATAAATTAAACACTACCTTTACAAAAATGCTACAACTCAGTCATGTATTCGGCTACAGTAAAGCTTTAATCAGGATAAAACTCTACATTGAAAGCTAACAAACAGCAGTGACAGCATATCTTAACACTTTGACACAAATACAAAAAAATGAAATACCATTCATAAACGTCCTTTAAAAGCTGCGATTGCAGAGGTTCTGCTTTACCCTCTTCATCTGGGTCTGATTCGGGCTCAATTTGATACAGCAATATGCCATTATTTACATTTCCACCAAAGCCCACGTAACCGGTAAGAACTAATGGTAAGGGGCGTGGCGTTTCCGGACGCTTCAGCGAATCACGATGGCTCTGTATACACTGGGCCAGCTAACCAATCTGAGCACATTGCGTATTTCGGAGGGAGTGGCTTTATAGAAGCAGGAAGTCAAACGAGCCGTTCGAATGACAATGGAAACAGAGGTTAAGAATAAAGGTAAAATATATGAAAAATACACGAAGCATTAAGACATGTTAAAATGTTGCCTGGCAAGGCCAGACTGATATATCTTCTACAAGATATATCAGTCTGGTCAGTCCGCCCTCCGCCGCGACTCGAGTCAACTCCAAACCGTACCTTGCAATCAGATTCGTTTATTTCAGTGATGCAAACAGCGTCACTCTAGTGCGGCGAAAGTCCCTTCAATATCAACAAAGATTGCGCACGGGAGACCCGAGAGTTTGTCCTATTCAGCCGTGAATTCAGTTTTAAATGACCAAAAACACATTATTTACTTTTCGCTGTTGACTCTTGTCGCTTTGCTAATGTCATATCCGCCCTTCTCTGATTGGTTTACTCCGCTTCCTGTTTGCTCGGATTTGCTCCGTTCTAAGAAATCGAATTGATTCAATGGCCGACCAGACTCATGGCCAACCAATCAAATGCTGCGGGTTCTCAGCCAATCAGTATGTTCAATGCCCAAGTCCCATCCCTGAAAATACCTGAACTTTGAAAAAGTACTACCTCATGAGCAGGGACTTTCTTAGGGCGAAATTTTTACCTGGAACTTTATTTAGACCCTGGTACCTTTGGTTGAAAAGCCACCGAGTACCAGCCCAAAGTTCCTGTGGTGGAAACGCAGCTATAGAGTAAGGTGAGAATAGCCCATAATAATATTGTTTTGTGTTTGCTACTGTATATTATGGAAGCTTGTTTCCACCATGGAACAAAAAAAATGTTCGAAAAAAGTTTGTGACTTTTTATTTCACAATTCTTAATTTTTTTTAATTGCTAGTTAACATCTCACATTTCTGACTTTTTTCTCAGAATTGCAAGATAATATATTCTGATATTATAACTCTGACGGAAAAAAAGACTGAATTTTGAGATATTAAGTCCGAATTGCAAGATTATATCCCACAAATGAGTTTCCATACTATATACCTCTCTTATTAACACGGGTAAGTAGGCAGTGAACAAAAAGCAACAGCACTAATGCACAACAGAATGGCATGTGATTTACCTTTCTTCCTCCCCTCATCTTCATCAAGATCGAACTCTTTCTCCTCGCCCCCGTCAGCCTCGATCTCTTTTGTTTCCAATTGTTGGCCTTCATCTCCCTCACCACCATCTTCCTCCAGCATGAAAGGCTTCTTCTTCTTCTTCTTCTTCTTGGTCATAGTGGGATCAAATATCATCTGGAAGTATGACAATAGGAGATTAATAATGAGACAACATTGAACAAAGGCTGTCAACAGACATCAAAAAGGGCAAAATAATGCTAGCAAGCAATCATCGCACAATGAGAACTAATCATACTAAAGCTCTCTAAGATAATGTCAACCGTAATTAGCTTTTGATCCTACTTTTGGTTTGCACAAAAAGAACAAATCAATTATCTGAGTAGAAGAACTAAAGTTGTCATTTACAGCATCATAACAGATTAACTGTAATAATGTTACGAATCACAAGACAATAAATGTCAAGATTCTTGGATGTGTAACACATGGCAATACTGCACTACTTTTATATATACCATGGTGCTGAAATGTTCATTCGCATAGCATTCCGAGGTACTTAGTACTTTGGGGTACTTTTTTGTATGAAACTCTTTTTATTGAATAATAACTATATGAATATACCATGGTATTAGCATGATTCTTCAAGAATACCACGGTAATGGCATGATGCATGTCAAAAACACAGTAATATAGTAGAAACCATGGTACCACAAAAACAGTATTACCGAGGTACGTGCAAACAAAACATGGTACTACCATAGTAAATGTACAAAACACTTGGTCGTATCATGAGGACTCATGAAAACATGGTACTCGTCCAACATAATATTACCACGTCCAAATAACAAGGGTATTACCCTAATATCTGTCCAAAAACACTATTACTGTGGTAAATGTCCAAAAAAACACAAATGGTATCATGTCTAATTTTCCATAAAAGTACCATACTACATTTTGTCAAATAAAACGGCAAGACGATTAAGCGTAAGATATTTACTATCTAACTAGCTGACAAATGACAAAAAAGATCTAGAAAAGACGAGCAGTGCACATGTTTCCTCACAGCCTTTACTAGTAGGCCCAACTGTCCTTCCCTTTTGACTGTCTTATTAAAGCTACATTAACAGAATATCTTGCTAAAACAACGATTGTTTACCAACCTCGTCTCCTGACATGGTTTCGGCTTGTTGTGAAAACGCAAGACGCAGAAAAATAAGCGTTATATTAGACTATTCTTCACGATACACCTTTCCTCGATATGCGCGTTGCTTGCATCAGACCGGGCGGAGTTTCGTACGCATGCGCGTTAGATTGGGCTAGGCGCGTTGCATTATGGTAGTTGTAGTTTGGGTCTGTAAATCCACGTAGGGGAGACCAGGGAAACCTATAACCATTTTGTCTCAACGTTTGTTACTTAAACTTTCAAATTCATATATTTAACTAACACAATTATGGCAAACAAATGTTTTTACACCGAAATGTGTGACTTCCACTGCATCTCAGTTGTACGATAGGCATTACAGAACTCCCCAGTCCCTCTATGTCTTCTTTTGGGAGATTATTTGAAGCTCATGAACCAAAACCCTTCATACTGACACAAGCTTGAGAGTGTTTACATGAACAAATGAGTGTGCTAGAAGAAAGACTCTTATGTAAATCTTGGGATACAATGCTCACAATTGGTTTCTAAACTGCATGGCTTTGAGGAGGTGTCTCTCAAAATCGTGACTCTGGAGGGTTTCACATTCTTTGAATCTACACTACTATATCTTCAAACCCTTTCTCCAGAGGTGAACCTGCTTTTGTTCTTTATGTTCATACTGCATGGCTTGCAAACCATTTTATTCCTCTAATCTGTTTAAAATTGCAGTGGGATCCCTGGCTCCCAGAGAGCTAAACCCATTCCTGCTTCCTCCTTTCCTGTCTGCTTTTTGACAACGTCACTTATGTTACAATGTTACTTCTTGCAGTCACAGACCACATAAATGTGAACTTTTCCCTTTTTTTAGATCAAATACAGCCCCTAAGGTAAAAGGTCTGTTCGATTTATTTTCTCTCCAAAATAAGGCCAACTAATAGCAACAAAAACCACCACATTACTTTCCTAAACACCTGATGAGGTCATCGTGTGCGATGAGAGATTGGTTTTGATCTAACATTTAAGGATTTTTAAATATATATATATAATTATTAGGCTATATATGATTTTATTTTCTTATATCTATTGTCTAACAGTAAGGATTGCTGAAAATCCTATAATAGGTTGTTTAATGTTTGATTTCTGTTGTGCAGCTTTAGGCTTTAAAGTTTGTCTCCAGAGTAACAAGAGTCACGGCTAGCCATGGTCTCCCCTATATGCAATATATATCATAGACAGTATACATGCTAGATGAGTACAGAGGCCAGCAGTGGATCAGCAGTACTTTCAGGGTGTATAATGTACCTAAGGGGTGGATCACTGCTAACGTATGCACTCTCCATACTACATTTGCTCTGAGCAGCTCGATTTTCTAAGTAAAAGAGCTGTTGCACTCTTACCACAAGCTGCGAAAGAAAATATATTCATGTGTAAATCTTCTTAGGAAATAAGTAGTTTATGCTTTTTGAGCAAGGGAGGGAAGACGGAAATCCAGACAAGAAAATCCAATATGTACAGAAGGTAAAATGTCTTATTCCTTCTCTCTGACTCTCTCTGTTTGTGTCTTAATTTGTGTCCTCTTTTTGGCTTTTTAATGTAAAAAATCTCTGTTACTTTAGTTCTGGTAGAGGCTGAGCCTTGTTTTTAGACTATACAAATACACATTACTAATCAAAACACTGAAGCTATGCCAAGACGTCTTATTTTCATTATAGGCCCATTTCAAGTTTGTATGTATAGCATTAGCACTGGTGAAACTGAAAATATACACGTGTCACGGGCTTGGGAGAATTGCGTGGAGTTTGCAAAACCTTAAATCAGGTTGACAGATAGTGAACTATTAGAATCTGTGGGCACTTATGCACATGACAGGCAGTTTTCCACTGATCTCAAAGACATACTGTTCAGTGATTTCGGAAACCGGATAGGAATATGGCTTTGAAACTAAATGTAAGATGTTGAAATCAAAGGTTTCTCTACCTATGGTATTACCAAACTACATAATAGCTTCAACTGTATGCTGAAAATGGAAACATATGTAGAATCACGCATCAAAGTTTATTTGGTGTCAGTCTGAAATTTTCCATGTCTTTTCCGTTGTATTTCGATTTCATACTTCACTGCATTCTCACAAATGAATATTGTTTTAGTTTATTCTTTTATCTTATATAAAGGAAAACTAGGTCTATTTTCAAAATCTCATATTTCAGTGAAAATTTGTGACTTACAAAAATAAAAACACATTGGCCAAATTAAAATGATTTCATTTATTACCACAATCAAATTCTTATAAAATGTTTGTGATTCATTTTTTAATTCTTGTAGAAACCCTTATTTCACAGTGCAGTAAAACTTAAACATTTAACTAATTTTCCATTAGATGGGATTTCAAAATCCTACATCTGCAAAGCACATCTTCTGAATATAGAAATATAACAATTTTTAACAATCTGTTAATCAATGTGTCAAAGGATTTTTACCCTGTAAAACCACAATGTTTTAAGCCTTTTTATTCACTTTAAAAAAAGAATTGTTGGTTTAACCTAAAAAAGCAAGTTACCTGGTTGCCTTAAAATTGAGTCCATTGAAATTAATACAATGAAAGCGATTGGTTTAATCAACAGAAACTCAAAATATTATGTTATCTGAAACACATTAATCATCAAAGTTGATTTGACAAAAGAAAAAATGTTGTGATAAATCATGAAACAATTTTTTACGGTGTTGTGAAAAAAATGTCATTTTCAAAATGAATCTGCATGAAAATAACTCATAATTGAAAGTGAAATGATTACACTTTAAATGTTCAGTCAAAAAAAAAAGTAAATTCTGATCTCTCATGGTAAACTCAGAACAGTTACATCTAAGATCGAAGAGAACAAAGTATTAGAAAAGATCACAAACGCTGCAAACATTTAAAATATGCAAGATTCTCTTTGTTCATTTTAAATCACCGTAACCAGACTGTGCCATTAAAGGTTGAATTGTAACCATGTGCTCCAAACTATTGTTCTTGGGAGGAAGAGAATGATAGTTTTATGATGTCATTTATTAAAAAACTTTATTTAGCTTTTCTTTAGCAACTAAATCAAACTGACAACCAGTTTATCACCTTAGCAATTTAGCACCAAGCTTATAAAACATGAGCCATTCGTGAATCACATCAAGATAGATGTGAGACATGTTAATGTTTAGTGTAGCGTGCAAAGGCACACGGTTCAAAACATGATTTCTCTCAAAGAATAAAATAAAAAAGGCAAAATCACAATCAACTTGATACCCAGAGATCACCATGCATTTTTCTTGTAAGGAAAAGAGTAGGTTTAACATTTTCATAATAAAATAATGTTTTATAACAACAAAAAATTGCTTGAGAGGCAAGACTGCATAGGATATTAAGATTTTGAATTATTTTCTTTTTCTTCTTTTTTTCATAAACCATTAGCAAATAGGGTCTTGTTTCTTTAAGCATTATCTTACTATTGACAAATGCCAATGAGGTAAGAAAAATAAACTGAATTCAAAATATTCTTTTAACCAAATCTAAACAGACTAAAATAGGCCACTGAATAAGAAAATGTATATATATCTATATAAATGTATATACATCTATATATATATATATATATACATTATTTTGCAGTAAATGTAACTATCAAATCCAAAATCTCACAATTTAGCCAAAACATGATCCTGGTAATTCATAGTATTTGTACGAGATGGTGAAAACATACTACTTTACATATTTTGCTATTACAATCATTGACCTTGATGGTTACGTTTTGGTTCGGGTTGTACGCTTTTGCACAACCCAACTGGCACAATTTTGAGTTTCGAACAAACAATGAGGGATGGAGGAGCATTAGAAGTAAATCAAAGCTTGTCCAGACCCTGTCAAACCCACATTTACAGCATCTCTTCATTTCAGATGATTCAAAGGTTTCCCAAATCCCCTGACAGCAATGTTCGGCACTCACTCAGCTGACTTTCCCTCTTGCAGTTCCATGGCTTTGATTTTACAAAAGTTTTCCAAGTCTCTGTCAACGTCCAGATGAGCAAATGATAGATCTAATTACCTAATGTACCTGCATACTTTGGCATTGAATATGTGAATGTAATGTCACCACCACTGAGCCAGCTAAAAACGATAATAAAAAAAAAAATCAAGACTGACGCAATTGTTTCCTTTTATACATTCGTTTTAAAGTAAACATAAAACAGCATTCACAACTCGTTTTATTTCCGTAATGTGACATAATTCAGTAAAACAGGATATTCGGCAATAAAATGCAGGGCTTTATAGAAAACCTTGATTAATCATCCCAGCATATATATACTGACACGTAGAAAGCAGTATTGTATCTGTGGGTGGGCTCGGCTATCGCAGCCTAAAGCAGATGTAATCAGCTCATTTCTGTGTTTATCGCACATCATCAGTTCACATTGAATCTATTTGTAACATCTGGGCATTCTCTTTAGAACAATCTTTGGAGAACAGTGTTTACCAATAGATGATTTTGTTATGAACATTTGCTTCAAAAGTCAGAAGGTGAGAAGTCTAAATCAGAAGTAAGAAGTCGCTTAAAACATACCTCTAAGAGAAAACAGGTTTCCACGTGATTTTGGGTTTAGTGGACTAACTCCAAACCTCTGAAAAGTAATTAGCGTCATCTGCTGGTCAAAATGTTCTTCCCACTGACTGTCTCACTTTTCATTTAGCTTCTTGATATTGTGCAGAAACTGTTGTTGAAAGTGTTGTGCAACGCATGAAGAGTGTCATTGTATTGAAAACGGATGACGGAGAAAACAAATCCATTTCAAATGAACATCCAAATGCGTGTTCTTTTGGTAATTTGCTCAGATGATCTTGCAACAATCATACCTGCCCTGAGAGGAAAAACAAAGTAAATTCACTCGGCTTGTTTTCTGTGTATAATTATTGATGGTTGGATGGTTGTGGTTTGCTATTGGTGGATCTTATGTGTGGCTCAATGTGTTGGCTCAACAACAACAACAAAAAAAATTACTGCAACAGTTTCCATCCATTTTTTTTTTTGTTATGACAACTTTGAGTGAATTAACGTTCCACAAACAAGCTACATTGAGTTAGAGAAACACAAATTTTTAAGTTGATTACTCAAAAAGTTCAGGTAGTTCCAACTACCAGAGTTGTAGCCCTGGAACCAATTAATCTGATCTATTTCAGTTCAAGTCAACAGCTTTCATAGCACATGCTAACTTATTTAAAATGTATATTTAATGAACAAGAATGATATTTACTTGTCACTGGCATTAGCGCAGTCATTGCTTATAGAGTCACTAGTGTTTACCTTCATGTATCTACTCTTCAGCACAATGATAACCACAAAAACTTCAACATTACAGAAACTCTTCAAACATAACAGCATTAAACACTAACAGGTCTTTCTCTTCACTAAAAACAAATAAATTAACACTTAATTTCAACATTTATTTTCCTTATCCAGTCATATGCAAAGCATGCTGGGAACTAGAAATCCACTGCCTAATTTCTGAAGTTATCAAAACAGTTTCATTATGTTACTACAACTTAATTTTAAAAAAAGCCAATTAACGCAGAAATTACAGACGATATTAAGGTGATGTAATGATCAACATTATTATGTCAACAGAACTCAAGAAAATAATGTTTGCAACTTAAAAGGTTTAATTAAAACAATAAATTAGAATTTTTAACTTTCAACCATGCATTTATTTAAGTTGTGGTAACAGGTCCCCTGAATTACTTTTTAGAGTGCATGTGAGTGACAGGTTGCCCCGCCCTCACGCCAATAAACACGTCATCAGGGAAGAGAAGAGTTGTCGCTGCCAGAGGAGCAGAACTTATTTTGATTTAAGATTAAGAGCACACGAATGAATAAAAAATGATGATGTGCACAGATAAATCATTAATACTGCAATATTTCGTTAAAAATAAGAATTTCCAATTTTGATTTCATGGTGACTTTTATGTTTTGGTGATTTATATGAATTTCACACAGGTAGTTCATCACATTAAATATGAACATGTTCCATATTAAAGTCTGACAAAGTGACAAATACTTTAATTTGAACACAGTTTATTCACTTTCATTCAGACAAAAGTGTGTTTGTGACATTTTTAAGTGCATGCAATGTGAGTGTCCAAATACTTTTTCAGACCACTATATACACACACACTTGCTCTTTCCTCATACACTTAGCCCTCAACCTTTCTCTCTTTCTCTGTCTGTCTCTCTCTCCCTCCACTCCGTCTGGCTATGTGGATCCGCCCCTGCTTAATTTTATCATTTCGCCCCTTTCTGAATTTCCTGACTACAAAAGTCTGTCTGACATTTCTCTCTCAGTCTCAGCAGGGGAGCGGGAAATATCTCAAGCCAGCCACAAAAAGGGAAAACAGGGGGCCTCATTACTCACCAGGACAGGTCAGTTTGTAAATTCCCAACACCGACTCCTGGAGATTACAATGGGTAGTTTCGGTTTTGAATGCACTGTGAAAGAGGATATAAAGAAAACAGGAGATTGTCAGAAAAAGGAGGTTAAACATGGTGAGAAATGATAAATTGTGATCAAATGCCACTAGAAATACTGTAAACTGGAACTGTAGATGTAAACAAATTTTACATTTGAATTGATTTATAACTTTTGTATGTGATTTTTTTGTGAAAACTGTTCTCAGTTGTTGGAACTAATATTGAAGTAACTGCACGGGAATATAACAGTCCTTGTTTTACTTGCTATTTGGCCTATAAAAATGACTCTGCTGTGGTTTCGTGAAAAATCCTGAGGTTGGTTTTAACTGGCATTAAACTGCCTCTTATAGTGTGTAGATGTTTTGTTGTTGTGTATGATGACATAATTGAATATGTTTGCTGTATGTTTAATGTCTGTGCATATACACAGCCATTTGAGCTTCAGTTTGGATGTATGTTAAAGCAAAATCATAAAGGCTAGTTCTCTCTCGTTTTTCCTTTTTTTGATTTGTTTGTTTGTTTTGGGCTTTAAAATTGCTAGGAAAGAATTTAAAGCCTTTAGTTTGAACATATAGTTTTTGTACCAAAACCTATATGGCTAATGTGTGTGTGATCATCGCTAAATCTGCACCTTTTTGTTTATGATTTTGTTTGAAACTATTGTCTTGTGCAGGGTGAAGTCTTAATATGAGTCCGTCATTGTTGCTGTGCTGTGTGCTGCTCTGTTTAGCCTGCTGTGTCACGGTACACACACACATTCTTATGGAGGAACAATACAGCTCCAACCAAACAACCATCAGCTTACAAGTCAATAACCAAACAGATGAACCTCCTGTGCTCATAGTCGGTAAGGCTTCTTTCTCTCACACGCAAGTTCTGAAAATATACAAAACAAATCATCAGCATTATTAATCAAGTATAGTAAATCATTTCATAGAAATGGTCAACACAAACTTCTAGCCTATTTAAAAAAAATATATGTAAAAATCACATCAATAAATTTATCATTCTTCATTTGACACTTCTTTGTTACTAATTTAGAAAGTTAAAACTTCAATGATCTATGTTCAAATTTATTTGTATTTTCTATTATTGAAGGGCTTTCAAAAACACCCAAGAAGAACAAGAAACCGGAAAAGAAACCAAAAAAGGTTTGTAAAGTTATATATATTGAATTAAATGTCATATTCATAAACAGCTTTAATACATTTGACCCATACATACTATATAATAATGCGAAGATATAAAAATAAAATATTTCAGTTAGGCTATTTATTTCAGTTCAAGGAGATTTAAAATGTTTAAAGCTAATATGCTGATAATAAAAATGTTTAATTACATATTTATGTTAACAAAACTAAATATATCCATATAAAATCTTCATCTTTTATTCAACAGCCTTGCATCAGTAGCCTATTTAAAACAAAAATCTATCTATCTATGTTTAATAAAGTATGTTTAGTAGCATGTGGTGGAAATTAGCCAATATATTTTAAACATATTTGGGATAATATAGTCGACTCTTTTGTTTTGCTAGCTGCCATTTCACACAATTAAATAGGCCTACTATTTTCATAAAACATGACAAAACGACATCTTGATATTTACCTGGATTTTCCTTGTTTTCTTCACACATCACACGCCAAGCTCTTCTCTGACACTTTTGTCTGCTAACCATGTAGTCAACACGAACTTTTGATAAAAAAAATTATTTAGAGGCACATTCGTTGGTCATGGAGTAGCCTAATTGACAACATAACAGGGGTAGGCTACTACGGTCGTAATTTGTGTTCAAATTTGATGCAAATAATTTTCACAATAAATACTGGATGGGTTCCTACTTATTTTTGTGTTCAAATTTGATGCAAATAATTTTCACAATAAATACTGGATGGGTTCCTACTTATTTTTTATTTTAATTTAAATCATAAAAAATTGTTCAATGCGGAAAAAGCACATATAAACGCATGTTTTAATTTTATACGTTTCAGAAATTCAGCAACCGAATAAAGAGACCTCCGCCGCCGCCGAACTGCGTCCCGCTCTGGAGCAGCTGCAAGACGCCGAACGCGGTGTGCTGCGATCAGTGCGCCTTCTGCCACTGCCGCCTGTTCAAGACCGTCTGCTACTGCCGCATGGGCTACCCGAAGTGCTGAACACTCTCTGACAGGAGCCATCATGATCAGGATGATCATGTGACTGTCCCTATCTTAAAGGCTTGTTTATAAAACCCTGTGGGATTAAGACAACTGATTATCCATGCTCTCTATCATATAATCATGACCACGATCCGAATTTTCGGAGATTTCCCGGCCTGATGTAGCGACAGCTCGTCAGATGCGCCTGGGAATAAAGGAGAGCTACCTGGGTGATTACCAAAGTACTTTAAATTACCTTTTTAATTACTTATAAACGTATTTTAAAATGTTTACGTCAATGAAAAGTATATTAATGTATGTATGAACACTTTGTGTTGTAAGCACTTTATGGAAAAAAAAGTCAAAATCACCCGTAACCTGTTTGAGCTGCTATACACGAGTAAACAAAACAATCACCACGACAACCACGAAATAAGGCTAGTTGTCGGTGTTTAGCCTACTACAACAAATAAATAAGTAAAATATAGATATAAATAAATTAAACGACAGATACAGAGAGCTTATTTAAATTAAATTCCATATACAGAAAGCAAAAACAGCTATAGCAATAATAGCGAATTATGTCTGTGTGTAATTTGGTGAAGACTTGTTGTAGGCTAATTGTCCTTTTTTTTAAGGCTAATGGGGAATATTTTTTTAGAAAAGCGAACTAGATGAGTAAATATAGTTCTTGGGTCGATTTTAAACGACACATTTCTGTACATTCATGTATTTAACTGGACAATTGTGGATGCAAAGTCTATCATTATTGATTCAAACACATTGAATGTATCAGGGTCGCTATCCGATTTAAACTGAGTTATAAACTGAGGAGAGCGTAGCAGAATATTGCGCTTATTGTAAAAATTCATAGCATTGTAGAGTGAAATAATAAAAAAATTTTAAAAACGAAACTTTTAATTTGTCTATCGAATTTAATTTATGAAATTGCCTTTGCTGGCTTCTTTTTTGACCTGTTGCTAATTAGGCTATGTGACAACTTGCCCCGTTTTTTAGTTTGGAGGATAATACCCCCCAAAATATCCTCATTTATAGCCATAAAATAAGCATTAACTTTGTTTAATGTTTACTGTCTGATAGATAGCGTACTGATATATATATACACACACACACACACACACACACACACAGAGGGGTTAAATTGGGCCGGGGCCGCACATAGGCTTATAAGGGCTCGACATTAACGCTTCATTTTTTAAAAGGCACGAGAAAGAGAGTTTTACTTGTCCTGATTAAAACATCAATAACAAAAATAGCTGGGAATCACTAAAACCAAGCATGATTCTCTTACATTTAGTGTAAGTGGCGATTGATAATAATGGATAATAATAATATATCATGTATAATGTGCTGACAGTGACAAGGTTGCGCTGTTGAGGCTCGCGCAGGAGAAATCGAAACAAATGAGTGCAGCACAAAGAAAACATGCTGCTGTAAAAATTCAAAATGTGGAGTTTTTTTATATATATTTATAACATATAATACAGTTGCGTAACATCACACGACCAAGAGTGCCGTTTTCCGCGTTATTGGAATCACGATTGAAAATGTGACACTACTTTTGTAGGCCTACATTCAATAATAAGTTAATTAAAGCTGCTGTCAGCAACTTTTTTTGTGTTCAAAATTTACAAAAAATTATATAATGAGAATGTACAACATGAATCCATTTTCCAAACTGTGTTTTTGTCTTACCCTGAATCATTATGGTACGCTTATAATAAGTGTTTATATTCGGACTATTTCAGACCGGACTGGTAGGACCCGCCGCAGAGTATCACAGTAACTGCGTGACTCGCCATAGACATGCACGGAGAAAAGTAGTTCCGGCTACAATGTTCTTCCGCGAGCGTGCAGTTCTGTTTATTAACGGCTAGACGGCCAAAAATCGCGGACTGCAGCTTTAAGTAAATTCAATACAAGTTAATAAAGTCACTTACATTTTAGACGCATTACTGTTTTTGTTTTATTTCAGCAGCGAAAATAGTTCCAAACAAAGATCACAGCAGAACCATAGCGCATCTCTCACAGCGACACTCAGCTGCGTTTTATTACTGAATGATTCAGCGTTTTGAACGTATCGGTTGAGTGAAAGATTCAATGGCCCATTCCAAAACACCTGCCTCGTTCTTGAATGACTCAGCCGTTTGAACGAATCGTTTGAATGAATGACTAGGACGGTCACTTGCTGCCACCTACTGGCGGTTCAGTTTCATGTTTAAATTTTCCCAACATTTCTTATTTGTATATTCAAAAATATTTAAAGTATATCATAACATTATTTAATGCAGTTGTAATTTTCAGTGTAAATTATTTAATTTGATTCGTAACAGTCCTGTTTTATTTTTCTTATTGAATTTATTGATCAAATGTAAAACATTTGAAATAAAAGATGAAGCATGTAATAAGATTAGGGGGAAAAATGCCCTTTGGGGTAAATATCACAAAAATGCAGAAATAATATGCAAAAGCTGATGGAACACTGTTGAGAATATAGCTTCAGAATAAATTATATTTACACCAAAAAAATCCTATTTTTTCCAGACAAGCAACTTTTTTGCTCGGACAAGTGATCAATTTACTTGTCCAAAGGACAAGCACATGACAAGGCTTAATGTCGAACCCTGTCTTTTGTATTGATATGCTGTCCTTTAGGCCTACAGAAAGATTTTATTGTTATCAGATGTAGCTTTGCACACTGCCAGCATCTAGAATGATTTTGATCTGCATTTTAGTGTTCATATAGCAGAGGGCTCTGTCAACTTATTTTTTACAGTTTGTCAATTGTTAAGATTTTGTAGGCTTCGCATGCACATGTGCACTCCTCGAAAGCCTGAAACCACAGACAAACCCCACATAGCAAATCCCAATTTAACCCCTGTTATATATATATATAAATAAAACATCAACTTGACAGCTAGCCTCGACCCGTATGCTACATTCATACACAAACACCTTAAGTTTTTACTACTATTAGGCTACATTTTCCCTTTTTAGCTGAATGTGACTTAAAGGTATGAAATTTCTATAAAGCTACAAACATTAGACTTGAGAGGCATAGGGCTCTTCCTCAAGAATGACCCACTGAGTGATTCCACCGCATATGGTATGTACAGGATTAAGGCAAAACATTTTAAAGTCCTTGTATGGAAACATAAGACAGCAAGACCCCCGTGACAGAACAAAGACTTTAAGATAAAGAAGCAAAGTAACCAGTGGACATACTTGAAATGAAGAACATAAAAAAAAAAATTAAAAAAAAACATTTATCATTATTATTATAACATTACCTTGGGGTAATTATCTTGGGGAAGCTTACACATAATTATGAGCTGTTTTGGGCGAGTACCATTTTTCACCACTTTCACTTTTTTTCTAACTGTGAGAAGTGATATTTTTTTAAATAGTCATTAATATAAAAAATAATTTACATATATTCTATGTAGCCTCTCGTTTATTGAGGTCATAAAAACTACATGCATAAACATAACCATCAAATGGCTGTTTAAATTGTTTGAAATGAAGTATAGCATGGCACACCACAAGCATCCCAAAAGTATTTCATGCAAACCATAATGCAACTATTTAAAAGGTCTTGCTTTAAAGACAACTGATTATGCAAAGCAAGATCAAAGTGTAAGGACACCAGTTCCAAACACCCTGAATAATTATCAGTCCAACAGGTAATAAAACACACATTCAAACACACACACAGGGTGACACTAAAGGCTCCAGACGCCACAGCTGGTTCACATTGAAAGTAAGCAAATGGCGAGAGAGGAAAAAGAAAAAACTCAAAAAGATAGGCCTTTGTTATGTCTCTCAGGGGACACTTCCCAGGCATTTTAGGGGTCCAGTACATCTAATGGCCTACAGACCATTTCTTTACCCCACAAGTGCTAACTACACCATTTTACAGTTCCCAACTAATAAGGGCCAAATTAAATTGAAGCCATGTGTCTGTATGGCAGCTTGAGTAACTAAGGCATTGCTTATCTTCAGAAAAGACCAGTCTGGGCTCATTAGGCCGGGTACTGACAGCGGTTCTGCCGTTTTCCATGGCTCCTCCTACTGCGTACTGTGGCCTTGTTTCTCTTCGGAGAGTTGT
This sequence comes from Anabarilius grahami, assembly GCA_003731715.1. Lineage (NCBI taxonomy): Eukaryota > Metazoa > Chordata > Actinopteri > Cypriniformes > Xenocyprididae > Anabarilius > Anabarilius grahami. The sequence continues at coordinate 863,075 of RJVU01043279.1, read as the reverse complement.
CATCGTCACAAGTCTGTCAGTGAATGCCTAGCATGATGTTTTTAATCGAGACATCGTTACTAGACAAGTGGAACGGTTTTAATTTCATGTTTTGGCTTGTGATATTAAGATTATTTTATGGGGAATGTCATAAACCCAAATAATGTGAAGATTCTTGAAATAGCTTCACAATGTTCTGTTTAACATCAGAATGCAGATACTCCATCGCTGGAAAACTCATTACAAGAAATGTAGGCTAACCGAAAATCCTACTGCAACAAGTATTTCCACGCATATGTGAGATGGTTAGATTTTAAAGGGATATTTCACCCCAAAATTAAAATGGTGTCATAATTTTCTCATTCCAAATCTGTAGGACTTCCCTTCTTCAGTGAAACCCAGATATTTAAATGTCAATGGGGTTTTTTGTGTTCCAGTGAAGAAAGCAAGTCGTGCAGGTTTGGAATGACATGAGGGTACATAAATGATGACATTTTTTGGGATACCTATCCTTTTTAAGATAATATTCACATAGTATTTTTGTTAAACAGCCACAAGAATGACTTTAGGTTGCCAAGATGAACTAAAATAACATTTCAACAAACCGGATAATTCTGACATTATTTTACCTCAGTTGTGAAAGAAAAGAAAAATGAGAAGGGAAAAAGGTTATATTTTCAACCCAAACCCTAATTTCTTTTAAACGATCAATTATAGCAATTATGTTGTCTACTTTCTTTCAATTTTTAAAGTGAATTCTGAACTAAAAGTGAGCAGTGTTTTATTCCCATGCAAAACCCACTGCCTCAGAGTCAGGCTGTTGCAAAGGTCTTTAATATGTTGTCACGTGGTTACCAGTGGTATTTT
>RJVU01043279.1:834928-862223 GCA_003731715.1 Anabarilius grahami | reverse complement strand
TTAGTATTATATATATATATATATATATATATATCTTTAATTTAATCTATTATTATTAGTTTTAGTCATTTATACTTCAACAAAACATTTTATTTCAGATAGTTTCCAAGGAAACTATTTGACTATTCTGATTTTATTTTTCATCTAATTACATTTTATTTCAGCTTTAATTCAATTAACAAAATCGACAACATTGGCGGCTACTAGATTGTTCTCTGTGGTTATGGCATTGGTAAGTGGTTGCTCACTCGTCTCAGAGTCAAAAAGAACCCGCCAAGTCTCTGTAAGATCCCAAGAATGAGCTAGTATAAATATTTTTGTCCATTTTATCATTTATCATATTCCTTTGAGGAATCATTCATCTATGTAAAGACAATTTACATGCTTAAGTTTAACACGTGGACTTTGGTGTTCGTTCAGATCCCCAAGCACATATATACGAGCAATAGCAATATTGATTATAGGGGTGTGATTCGTCACTGGTCTCACGATTCAGCTCGATTATGATTATCATGCCGACGATTCGATTCGATTCGATGATGCATCGCGTCCTCAATGCACATGGCTACATTTTCGTCAGTACAAGCAGTCAGAAATATGAACTCCCTTTTTATTTTATCTGCTCCAAGAAAGTACACATGCTGAATGTAGCAAACATCAAACAAAACTTAAGTTTGAACAAAGCACGTGACAGGAGGATTTAAAACTAATAAACACTAAAAGCGCATTAAACTGTCAAGTAGCGTACTTGAGTTACGCACTCGCTCTCTCACACACTGACACACACACACACATTGTAAATTTTGAATTATTACTCGCTTGTGTGTTTCGCCTCCCTCCGCCATTTTACGCTAGCGCGATAAGCGCGTATGCGACGAATGACATCAGAGGAACGTCAGCATCAGAATCGTCCACATCGCGATACATCGTAGAAACGATTAATTTCAACACCCCTAATTGATTAATAACCAATTTTTATGCATCTCACCAGTTGAGAACTACAGTGTCCTAACGCTGTGCTGAAATAAAGGATTAACAAGTAAACAAGGCAGGTTACAGTCAAACACCACATTTATTTCATCAGGTCTTCATGAGTGGATGTAATGAAACAGGACAAAGCTACCCAGACCCACTCAAACTCACAGCCTGCTAACAGAGAAATGAATACACTTTCCCCCCCCATAATTTTCATTATTTTAACAGGTTTTCAAAAGTATGCTTGGCCAAAAGGCCAAGCCTCACTCAATTTGTAGATACCTGACAAACTGGAATCACTTCAGAGTAAGAACCAAAATGTACCAGCATATTCATTTACTGACCTAATGGAAGAATTTTGTTTTGTTTTTTTAATATAACCGTATAATAAAGCAGGGAATGCAAACAAGACAGTGACAATGTGTTCACAAGTTAGCGTTGCACTTGATATCAAAGCAAAAAGGCGTTGGTGAGAGCTCGCAGGCACTCGAGATGAGAGACACGATTAAGCACTATTACAGCCGCAAAGGTAAGTGGCACAACCGCCAATGATCGTGTAGTCCGTCCCCATCCACAGCTGAAGCGGTGATTGGTCAAAGCTACTTAGTAGCGGTAGTGGTCCGGTTTGAATGGACCATCACAGGGCAGACCCAAATATTTGGCTTGCTTCTCTGTCAGTTTGGTCAGTTTGACGCCAAGCTTGTCCAAGTGTGCAGCAGCTACCTCCTCATCCAGCTACACACGCACAAAAGACATAGTGAGGAATATGTACGTCTCATATATTCACATATATGTATCCCTGATACAAATATCATCCGATTAGCTTCTCGGTTTGTGTTTTAAGCAAGCTTTGCAACCCTTTTACACTCTTAAAATCTGGATATTCATGGATAATGTGCATATTAACAAACAATATGACTAGAGAAGCTATATTTTCTACATGAAGATACTGTACCTTCTTTGGCAGGAAGTATACACCCAGTGGGTATTTGCTGGTGTTAGTCCACAGCTCAATCTGGGCAAGGACCTGGTTGGTGAACGAGTTGCTCATCACAAAGCTCGGATGGCCCATGGCACAGCCCAGGTTCACCAGACGCCCCTCGGCCAAAACAATGATGTGACGGCCATTTTTCATGCGGTAACGGTCAACCTGTATAAAAGGGGAGAATCAGTCAAAGCTGGAATTTGGCGTCAGTTTTGAATTCATGTTTTTTGAATATTTAAAATCTTTTTACTATTTTAGCAAGACTTATTTTAAGCCTATTTTAAGCATTGGTTCATGATGGACCAGCATTTTTTTCTAAAAAAATTAAATAAAGATTTAAGAAGAGCAATAATTAAACTAACCTCCAAAAAAAAAAAACACTTTACCAGGTTTTCCTGCTTTGAAAATATTTTGGTGGCCACCAAAATTAATATTTGTTTCACCAAAGATTTATTTGATCATTTAATGTGATGATATCTGCAGTACCAGTACCTGCTGAAAGCCGGCTGCTTTAAAACTCTTCTGTGAGTGTTTGTGAAGAATGTCATATATTATATATATAATATATATATATATGACATGGCGGTATGATATATTATACCACCACCAAAGAACAAGGGAAAACCCTGTTTACATTATTATTTAATATTAATAATTACATTTATTGAAAAGTAAAGAAAAATTTGGTCAAATTCCTGGTTAAACAAAAACAACAACAACAAAAAAAAATTATTTAAAGAGCAATTAATTTATTTATAGGTGACAAAGGTTACTACATGTTCTTACTAAACTATAGTAACAGTAAATTATGCATAATTACAAGTAACTAACCCTAAACCAAACCCTAACCATAACTCTGTAGTAAGTACAGGTAGTTAATTAATATTACTCCATACTTATTTAAGTACAATGTAACTACGTCAACATCAAATAAAGTGTAACCAATAACACTACTTATTTAATATTAATAATTAAAATTATTAAAAAGGAAAATTAGGTTAAATTCCTGGTTAAAAAAATAAAAAATAAAAAAATAATATGTTACTGTTCCCCACGTCAGTGCAGTCTTGAGTGGCAGCCACCACATATTAATCCTGTACCTGAGGTTTGATGTTGATTTTCTCCGCTGCATGTTCATTGAGCCACTTCATGTCGATCTCGCAGTCAAAGTGGCCTATGTTGCAGACGATGGAGTCATCCTTCATGTGCTCAAAGTGTCTGTGGGAAAAATATCCCCACATATGAACACATGATGTTTACACTACCTGACTGAATGAATGAATGACAAAGATAAACAACATTTCTAGTCAAGGCACCATTTCAAACACCTCTTGGCTCAACAATATCAATACTCAATATCATTTACATCAAAACAATCTAGAACAATGGTCAGCCATGTGGTACCAACAGGAGGGAACATTAAATAAATTAGCAGTTTACCTTGGCATTTCAAACAAACCACTAACCGTAATATTAAACTTGACAAGTAACTTATCCTGCGCAATTTATTCTTTAGCCACGAATGATGCCTCAAATTATACGTCTTTTTGAGGAAAGGTGCGTTTCCAGGCAATCAGGCTGAAGTAAAAATGTAGGTTTAAAATATTTCACCGCAATTGCATTTTTCTCTCATAATCTATTCACCTGGATTGCATTTGCTTAACTGGTGCCAGACAGACATTCGCAGATTGCCAACCTTTAAACGTCCCATCAGCTCTGAAAACTTTCAGAGAATCTAAGACACAGTTCTCACATCTGTAGATAATACCAAACAGCAGCTGTGGTTTACTGGCCCTTGCGTGTACTCATCCCTGCCATTTATCACAGAGGCCCACACCCCATCACAACCCACCAGCTCACCTCCACTTTTAAACATCAGATAAGCACAGAATAATACAGCGCATACGCGCATGAATCTCAGGCACGCACTACATAATATAGCCAGATCTCATGCTGTGCTCGTTTGATCGCAGGCCCGGGGGTCCTTTCACCGCACATGAATCTCCCTGCCTGTTACACGCAGAAGCCCATTTCACCGTTGAAAGGATTCATTGTTGACCAACTTTCACGCTGTGCCGGATGACATCCTTATATACAGTTGGCATCGACTGTGAGAATTCAATAAATATTTTTAGCAAGGTGTCCAACAAATCAGGCTGTGCTTGTGATTGCAGATTAAGCTTTGTGTGAAGCTAAATGTTTTTACCATGAGAGTGTAATGTAAATAAATATAAATACACTACCATTCAAAAATTTGGGACTTTTTTTCTTTTTTTTTAAAGAAATTAACACTTTTATTCAGCAAGGACGCATTAACTAATCAAAAGTGACATTAAAGACATTTATAAACAGTTTTCAACACTGATCATAATAAGAAAACGTTTCTCTTCAAATTAGCATATTAGAATGATTTCTGAAGGATCATGTGACACTGAAGACTGGAGTAATGATGCTGAAAATTCAGCTTTGATCACAGGAATAAATTACATTTTAAAATGTATTCAAATAAAAAAAAGTTATTTTAAATTTGTAAATATATTTTACAATATTACTGTTTCTACAGTATTTTTATCAAAGCAGAGACTTCTTTAAAAAAAAAAAAAAAAAATCATACAGACTACAAACTTTTGAATGGTTGTGTAAATATTTGTAGGATTGTCAATGAGGGGAAAAAACAACTAGATTTTATCCATCTAGAAAGCAGGCATTTCATACCAGAAATGGAGCCAGACCTACAGTAAACAATGAGTGTTCGCATAAACAGCTAATTGGCAATTAGCTAACATCCAACAACCAGACAGCCTAAGTGACATCAGAAGAAAAAGGAAGTCATTTCAGAGTTATTACATTTTGACTAAAAGGGTTAGTTCACCCAAAAAAGCAGTGTTTAGAAATCGCCCATCACTAGATATTATTGAATAAAGTCGTTATTTCGTTTTTTTGGCGCACAAAAAGTATTCTCGTCGCTTCATAACATTAAGGTTGAACCACTGTAGTCACATGAACTGTTTTAAATATGTCTTTAATAGCTTTCTGGGCATCTGAAAGTGTTAATTATCTTGTTGGCAGTGCAGGCCTCACTGAACCATCGGATTTTATCAAAAATATCTTAATTTGTGTTCCAAAGATGAACAAAGGTCTTACGGGTGTGGAACGACATGAGGGTGAGTAATGACAGAGTTTTAATTTTTGGGTGAACTAACCCTTGAAGATTACAAAGACAATGTTTCCTATGAAATAACATACATAGGTTATTTGTCCACAGTAAACCACAATTTTTGCAATACTGAGTAAACTAAGTCCACTGTATATTTAAGACATTGATGTTGCTAGGTCTGTAAAATTAATTTGATTGGGTAATTACCTGTTGTACAATAAATAATTTGATTTATTGCTGTTAAAAATAAAAAAAATAAAAAATGATCTCATCATAGGGAAAATGGCTGCAGAAATTACTACAAGAAATATTCTTTAAATATTGTCCGTTTGATCCATCTTAAAATGACTAAGTATGATTACGAAACTGGAATTGGAATTAGAAACAGAATTTTCTGAGTTCTCGAGGGGACGCACATACTGCTAAAATGCTGTCCAGCACACACTCTAACTTGACATCTGTTAGTTGGTGTATGTTTGATTAATGTTGTACAAACCTGCCAAGGAGGATGTCCTCACAGCCAGTGGTGGTTACAAAGATGTTTCCTTCTTTGCAGGCCTCATCCATGGTGGTCACCTCATAGCCTGTGGAACGAGAGGCGATCAGGCAGCCAATAAAAATATTCTATTCTGAAATAAGAAAAACTATTCTGAAACTAGCCTGGCATGCGTTTACAGCAACCTTCAAAATGCAGTTTTAATGCATACATGCTTTAAAAATAAAGTTGGTTCATGATGGGTTCTTTAAATCCTATGGAAAAGTATGGTATGTTTCTTAAATCTAGTGAAAACAGTTGTGGTCGACCAATATTGATTTTATTTTTTTTTTATGGGCAATGCTGATATCTTGGAGAGCAGGGTGGCCGATATACTTATAATTTATATTTATTTTACTTACCATTTAATACATTAGAAATAAATAATTTTATTAGGATACACACATTTACTATATTATGTATTATATTAGATGCACAATGATCATACTTGACACATTGGACAAACAAAACGCATAAATTATGTTTATTTTGGTCTCTTACCAAATTCTGATATATTTTAACTTTTAAAACAACTCCAGACTTGGAGGGATATTGAGCGCCTTAAATCTAAAATAATAATAATAATAATATATTTTTTCAAAACTGTTAAGTTATTAGATTGCTTGTTAGGTAAGCCTAACAATGTACTATCTAGCTTTAATAACATGATCATTAAGGGTGAGCAATATAACCAAAATCTTATAAATTAAACCACAGAATAAACAAATACTTGCCTAATATATGTATAAAAAAAATAAAAAAAAGTTCTAATGTAATTAAGTAAACAGTCAGTAATAAAAGAACAAAGAAAACAAAGCGTGTTGACAGACAGCAGGCACACGCATAGAAATCTGCAGCCAGTCTGGCGTCAGTTAGTATATCAGTACCAAATTGAGTTATGCGATGTAATTTTTTTAATAACTCGTTTTTGTACATTTTATGTTGTCATTCATCTATGTTTCTTAATCGCTTTGCCTGGTCCTTGAAACTTATATGAGACGGCAGGTGAGAAAGGTTCGCTTTTGCTATATTTCACACAGACCACACACTGGCATCTGTATCCTCCTGAAAATAATGCATTACAACTTAATTCAATTAGGGATAATTCAATTAGCTAACTATAAATTTTTTTTGAGACCTTGTTTTTGTGATTATTTTGCGGTGAAATGACAAATTTAGGCAAAATCTCAAAAAATTCGACATTTTATTGATCTTGCATTGTATTCAGCAATCGCAGAATCACAAAACGGGACTGACTATTTGTAATTCCATTTGGTGCAATGAAAGTTGTTCACCTTTCACTACATAAAAAAAAAAAGCCTAAAACACAGATAAAATTATCATTTTTGATAAGAACTATTTGAAGTAAGGTGTTTAAATAGGAAGGAAAGGAACAATAAAAACCATACCCTCCATAGCTGCCTGCAGAGCGTTGATGGGATCGACCTCTGTGACAATGACTCTGGCACCGAACCCTCGTAGGGCCTGAACACAGCCCTTACCGACATCACCGTACCCGGCCACCACTGCCACCTTACCGGCAATCATCACATCTGTGGCCCGCTTGATGCCGTCTATCAAAGACTCACGGCAGCCATACAGGTTGTCAAACTTACTCTAAAGGAAGGGGTGGGGGGGAGAAGTCATTCCCAAATAACTGTCATAATATTATAACAATGCACAAAGTGCTCACATTTGTGTGAACAGAACAAAACAAAACATCAAATAACCACGGGAAATAACAGGATAACACATGTACTATTATTATATCGTGGTAATAAAAGGTTACCTTAGTGACAGAGTCATTGACATTGATGGCAGAAACTTTAAGTTCTCCCTTCTTCAACATCTTGTAGAGGTTGTGAACTCCTGTTGTGGTCTCCTCAGAGATGCCCTTGATTCCTGAGAGATTACACAGAAAATTTTATTTTTGTGTAGGTTAGCTTGACCTTCACTGGTGTAACTGATGTGACCAAATCAAATCCAAGACGTACTTAAGGAAAGTTTAGTGACTGTCACACACATTCTGACAACTTTAGCCTCAGTGGAAAATGTATTATAGTTCAGAAGTCAAAAGTATTACCATAAATCTATGTGGAAACATTCTAGGCACTAAGCCACCCGAAACTAAGATACAAGGAGCAAAATCATTGCAGGTCTTAATTTTTTTTGTGCCGTTTTACAGCGATACTGGCTATTATTTGATTATGTTAGATGCTGCTAGAGACACAATGACCTGCACTGTTTCCATATGCATTGAAAAACATTAACATGAATCGACCACAGTCTTCAGTGTCACATGATTCTTCAGAAACATTTCTTCTTAGTATTAATGTTGAAAACGGCTGTGTTGCTTAATATATTAGTGGAAACCATGAAACATTTTTTTACAGGACCCTTTGATGAACAGAAAGTTTAATAAACTGCATTTATTTGAAATATAAATCTTTTGTGGATACTGGATATATCTTTACGGTCACTTTAGTTTAATTTACTTTTGATCAATTTAATGCATCCTTGCTGATTCTGAACAGCAGCATAAGTAAAAAAGATAATGACACAGGCCCTTATTTGATAGAGGTATGCAACATTTGGCATTCATTTATTATCCAATGCTATTCACAGTTCACTAACTGGGGGAATCAAAGAGCGACCTAATAAAAAAAAAAAAAAACAGTTTAAAAGCATTATTTTAACAGTTCACTGGCCCCTACCTAGAATAAGAGCGCTGACCTTTGTGTTACCAGCCCAGATGCTTAACCCTACTAAAGGGCAGAGGTCAAATAGAGTAGCCTCATAAATTTGACATTTATAGAGTAAAACTACCACCACATCACCTGCACTCTATGTCAATAAAACAACAGATACTGTAGGGAACTTCCCCTTCCTTCCTTTCTTTCTTTCTCTTTTTTTTTTTTTACATCATGCCAGCTTCTATGGCTATATTCCTGGCGAGAGAGAGGTTTAGTTTTAGTCTTCAAAATAATCAACAGAATAAAACAATTTTCAACAAGGGTAGAAGTGTTACAGTCCAGTAAAATATGTTTAATGGACAGTGGATTCAGGAAAGATAGTCACATTGGATAGTTTTCTGAACTTCCCCTTCCCAAAGTATCGTAATGTATGCTTTTCATATTTGTGACTGCACCTAGTGATGATTTCTTTCTTTGCTAGGTTGAGAAGGGAATGGCTTGATCATGGTTTAGCCTGCCATCTAGTGGCCATAAAACAGCAGTACCGTGCAACTGCGTGATAAGCATCAGTAGGCCCTAAGTAATGGGAATCCACACTGAGCAGTTTACATGCACACCAATAAGCTGATAACTTATAACAAATATCAGCTAATTGAAATAACCAGTTTTCCCCATTTACACGCAAACCAGTAAACTGACAATGCAAGTAAACTTTACCAGCAGCCATATCACCCTGTAGCCCAAGACTGGTTGCCCACTGAAGCTAAGCAGGGCTGAGCCTGGTTAGTACCTGGATGGGAGACCTCCTGGGGAAAAACTAGGTTGCTGCTGGAAGAGGTGTTAGTGAGGCCAGCAGGGGGTGCTCACCCTGTGGTCTGTGTGGGTCCTAATGCCCCAGTATAGTGATGGGGACACTATACTGTCAAAAAGCACCGTCCTTCGGATGAGACGTTAAACCGAGGTCCTGACTCTCTGTGGTCATTAAAAATCCCAGGATGTCCTTCGAAAAGAGTAGGGGTGTAACCCCGACATCCTGGCCAAATTTGCCCATTGGCCTCTGTCCAACATGGCCTCCTAATCATCCCCATACACTGATTGGTTCATCACTCTGTCTCCTCTCCACCAATAAGCTGGTGTGTGGTGGGCGTTCTGGCGCAATATAGCTGCCGTCGCATCATCCAGGTGGATGCTGCACATTGGTGGTGGTTGAGGAGATTCCCCCTTCAATATGTAAAGCGCTTTGAGTGTCCAGAAAAGCGCTATATAAATGTAAGGAATTAAGTAAACTGCGTTTACATTACTTTTTATTAATAAATCAGGTTATTTCCCAGTACTGACGTCAAAAATAATAATTTGCGTATCTGACTCAGAGTATTCCATATGTTATGTCAATTGTGATGTTAAATAAAGCTTGCAACATGTCAGCGAGAACCTTACGGCTCATTTATTATTCTCTCATGCAGTTACAGATGCAGCGTTTTGACTGAACCACTTCTACTTCTGCTGCACGAGAGATGAGAACACATTTTTTTTTACAATTTTCTGAGTTCTGAAATAATCTGCATTTGTGATATATTGTGATATTTCTTTCTTCCTTTCCTGCAAAGTGCTCGCTCTGTCTGGATGCATTAAATTTGCTCTAAGAATGCGTTTCTGTCACGCATCACACATGCGCACTTCAATAAGCCAACAGAAAGCAGGTTAATGCGTTTTAATGCCACGCAAAATCGGGGTAAGAGGCAAAAATCTACCTGTTCTGACCGGTTTATGCTTAAGCCGTTTATGACCTTACTCCGATAAAAGAAAACGGGTTACCGTGTTTACATGACCACATTCGTTGTCGGCTTATTAAGCATAATTGGCTTAAGAATGTGCATGTAAACGCACTCAATGATAGTAATTTGGGCAATAAAGTACTATACGAGTAGTCTAAATGACTTAAAGCTGATGGCGAGTAGATGATGACAGAACAAAAAGCACACTATATTATACCTGCAAGCAGTTTGGGGTATTTCTGGTGCACCAGGTTGGTTAGGTCTCCACCGTCGTCCAGGATCATGTTAAGAGGCTGACCGTCCTTGAAGTAGATGGTCTGCTCTATGCACCACACATACTCTTCATCAGTCTCTCCCTTCCAGGCATACACTGCAACAAAGCACAAACAATACATTAGACAACCATACACACATCAGAATTGCGTCTGGCTGCTATGGATACTTACAAGGAAGAACTGGTCACTGGGTTTGCAAAGTTTGTGATTGAAAACAAGATTGAATATTCAGGTGCACTCAAAGTTACATCTGATTTCCTGCCACTTATCGTCACATAAACAGAAATAAATGATTTGCCATTTTACATGAATGAATGTAATAAATGTTACATGTCAAACAGAGGTGTTTTACTGTGCAAGTAAGTGGTTCTTTGCCTGAATAAGGTGCAAAGTGAAGAGAACGCTGTCAGTAGCTATAAATCTGCTCATTCCAGAACCACAACAAGCTCTAAATATGTTCGATAGTTTTAATGTGGCATTATATTCTAGCTGGAATAATAATTAATTGAGAAATGCACAGTAAATGAGACTGACTTAACCATGAACTACCAAGTAATATGGATTAAATGCAAAAAATGCATGCAAAGTCACCTAATCAAAAAAAGTGGCATGATTCTCTTACACTACCATTCAAAAGTTTGGGGTTAGTTTTTTTTTTTTTTTTAAAGAATTGAATACTTTTATTCAGCAAGGAAGCATTAAATTGATGAAAAGTGACAGTAAAGACATTTAGAATGGTTCTTTTCAAAGTATCCTGAAAAAAATTATCACCGTTTTCACAAAAATATTAAGCAGCACAATGGTTTTCAACATTGATTCAAAATTCAGCTTTGAGTCACAGAAATAAATTACATTGTAAAATATATTAAAATAGAAAAAAGTTATTTCAAATTTGAATAATATTTCACAATATTACGGTTTTACTGTATTTTTGTTCAAATAAATGCAGCCTTGGTGAGCAAGAGACTTCTTTCAAAAAACAAACAAACAAACAAAACTCTAACCCCAAACTTTTGAACATATAACAGTATTGTTCACCACTACTGTCACTCAAATATCAGAAAATATTGTGCTTTTTTGCTTATATAAAGATATTTTAATCTTTTTGGCAATCAAATTTACTCTGCATCAGCACTAATTCTGACATGCTTATTGTCAACCACCTCAGTTCTCAGTTTAAGATATTCCTCTGAATGAACATATGAAAATCCCAAATCTGTAAACTGCAATTTAGTCAAAAAAAAAAGACAAAAAAATATGCAATTGTTGCTCAAAGGTCTTAACTAGTATTCATCGGCTCCGTTCCACAACATAGTGAACTAGTAGGCAGCATTTTAATGCATCAGTCAAGCACCTGACACAAGAGCAGTTGCAAAAGGTTGTCAGCGTATTTATGCTGCCTACTAAAATACCTTCTTAAGGCTTGCATTTAGGCTTATCCTTTGTGGAGAAAGCAATCTCGTAATGCACTGTGATCAGTGGGAAAAAATCCATCCAAGATAGCAGACAAAGAGAAATGTTGATAAATCTTTAGAATTCATTCTATATTTAAAAGCAGTGCTAAGCCATTTAATCTAACTAAAAACAGACTATTTCACTCAATATGGATGGAACACGTGTATTTTTATGCTCATTGGAGAATCTCATTGTATTTTTATGTGAATAAAAGCCTAAATTTAATCTGTTTATCATATAAAACGATCGTGTCTCTTCAGAAAATTTGGACTAAACCGCTCAGTTCACATGGATTAGTTTTAGGATCTCTTTATAAACTTTTTGAAGCGACAAATTGTCAATGGAGAGACAGAGAGCTCTCAGATTTCATTGAAAAGATCTTAATTTGTGTTTCGAAAATGAATGAAAGTCTTATGGGTTTGGAACGACATGAGGGTGAGTAATTGATGACAGAATATTCATTTTTGGGTGAACTAACTCTTTAAAAAGGCATTTAGCATGAGAAACTGGAAAAGCATGAGCTAAAAATCTGTTTGATATTGTTAGACAGACATTTTGTAGTCTTTCACCCTAAAAATCATTCAGCTTGAATCTCTTTCAAGGTTTCAGTGCTTAAAAACGGCTTTGGAAAAGTCTTGTCAACTGAAAGCTGTAACGATGAAGTTGATAAAGCTGTCTTTGCCTGCCCGCTCTTGCATGTTAGTCCTTCAAAAAAATTGAGTCAAATCTAATGATTAAACTCATTTGTGCTGATTCTAGGTTTTACTCTGCTATGGAGCACATGCTTTAAGCTGGATGTGCCTCTAAACCCCGTGTTCCTCTTATCTACATTTGATTACGCAGCTTTAGAGCAAACAGTCGGCAGGATTACACCAGAGCCGTGGTTATGGAACAGACCGACAGTGCAGCACACAAACACCTGTTACCTGGAACGCCAGTTTTAGCAATGGCTGCCGCTGCGTGATCCTGGGTAGAGAAGATGTTACAGCTGGACCACTGGACCTGCAGCAGACAGAGATCAAGAAGGAATGAGATCATGTGATTTGTACAGACATAGTTTCATTCATTTTTGATAAAGTATGGCCTTGGGCAGGGAAATTCCAGCTTGACAAAGGAAATAAGGGAGGGATGCATTTCAGTCAGACTGCATCTATGAGTAAGAAAAATGGGTAAAAACAAACAAACAAACTACTGTCCCTTTCCAAAACAAAGTACTATGGCAATGTGATTGAATCATATATTAATAATATGAAACAACATTTTCTAAAGCATGGTATTTACATTTCAAAGAATACCATGGTACAATACTGTGGTCGGTAAGATTATTTAATGTTCTTGAATATATTTTGAAAACATAATTTATTCTTGTGATGGTAAAGCTGAATTTTCAGCATCATTACTCCAGTCTTCAGTGTCACATGATCCTTCAGAAATCATTCTGAAATGCTGATTTGATGCTTAAGAAACATTTCTTATTATTATCAATGTTGTTAACAGTTGTGCTGCTTAATATTTGTGTGAAAACCATGATTTGTTGATGAATATCAACAGCATTTATTTGAAATATAAATCTTTGCAACATTATAAATGTCTTTACTGTCACTTCTAAATTTAATGCATCCTTGCTGAATAAATGTATTAATTTCTTTTGGAAAAAAGATTGTCAGCTATTGATAATTTAATGAAAATTTTAAAAATGTTAATATAGTTTTTTTCCGATACAAATGAGACCGTTCATAATCAAATAATGTCAAACCTGGTGCAACATGCCACTTTTTAATGCAAATATAGTGAGTTTGGAAATAAGGGTGGGTAAATAATTTCTGGGTATTATCCATTTCTTTAATGTTTTTGCTTTTGTTTCCTCACCTCAGCTCCCAGAGCGGTCAGGGTTTCAATGAGCACTGCGGTCTGAAGAGTCATGTGCAGACAGCCTGCGATTCGAGTGCCTTTCAGGGGTTTCGTCTGGCCGTAGAGCTCCCTCATCTTCATCAGACCCGGCATCTCATTCTCAGCTATGTCGATGGCTTTACGTCCCCACTCGGCCAGGCTGATATCAGCTGGACACAGAGAAAATGACAACAAATGTTACATTGAGGAAACGGAAAGAATGATTAAATTAAATAGGCAAACCAGTACAGATTGTGTAAACTTTGGCTCAAACATTTGTGAGCACTGGTTTTTAGGATATGTTAAATAGTAACTACAAATCACATGAAACATACATGTCCATTATAACATGAGGTCTTTGAAGTGTCAGTCTCATATTTGGACATCTAGAAGAGGAATTCAACAGATGACACCCAAAACCGCATACCTAACGTGTCTTGAACTGGTAAAGGAGATGGTGCTTGGTTTCATGTGCACACTTACCCAAGAGCTTACCCATTTTCTCAGTCGATCTCACTGATTTTAATTGTACTACCAGTGTTGTTACCACAGCAGACATGGAGGAAAACACGTCTGCCTTAATATTCAGTGGTCGAACAAATGGGTTATTACTAAAGAAAATGGTATTCAATCAGAAAGTACATTTTTTGACCTCAACTGCTAACCTATGACAAGATCTGAGCAACAATTCAGAGTATTTAAAATGTAAACTAAAATACAACTTCATTAATTCCCATAATTTTTCTTTTCCTGTTACTTTCCATTGACCATTGGGAACCCTGAAAAATGTCTTCAGAATGGGCTATTAATAAATATACTTTTGACATTTCATTCACTGATTTTGAAAACTGAACTCTGAACTTTCAAGACTATGGAGCAAAGTCCGGCTGGATTTACTATTGAATTACTTCTGCCTTATCTGCACTGAGAACATCAGAGAGGTTTGCCAAGTCCGACTAGTGTGACTAAACATGACGCAAAAACAACTGTTAAGATATGAACTTGGTGTGTTTAATTTGTCCAAACTCGAACTGCACCGTTTTAGCGCTTGATTTTCATGTTTGGTTAACTCTGAATCCCCAGGGGTGTCCGATTCGTAAACGAATCGTTCTTTTGAGCTGGACCTACTCAATGAATCGATTGTAAGGATTCACAAACGAACTGGAAATAGATTGTATGACAGTTTTATTAACATGGAACCGAAACGTAGCTGGTTTAATAAACAACATTTAATGAAATAGAGCAAACACTTTTTAGCCAGTCGTAAATTGCCAGCTTGTAAATTAATTTTAATATTGTTTAATGTATATACAAATCATTTTAGGCTCTAAATGGCTATGTTCGATGGTCTACAACAACAAACAGAACTGGAAGACATAAAATTACTATTACCTGTTAATAAAACTAAACCAAAATCCCGTAATAAACAGCAATAGTTCCCTACATTTCAAACGTTTTAACGCCGATGACGTAAGAGAAGCCCAACTTTTTTTTTTAGAACCGAATCTACAAAACGAACTGTTCAAAAGAACCGATTCGTGCAAATGACTACGTTCAATGAAAAGTGGCGGCGCTTTTGACCACTGCATTATGGGAAGTGTAGTTCGGTAGGGAAGCAGTTCTCATACGGAGGCGATCCTCCAGTGCACACAAAAAACTACAACTTCCAAACTTTCTTCTTCACGTCTTCCGAATGGGACCACGCTAGCTTGTTTGACAGGTGTTAGACATAAAATCATATATAATACTTTGGGAGAAACCATAAAATGGCTATAGTAATAAACTAGACACATTTAGTGCGCGAATAGCGATTTTAAGGGGGCGGGTTTGTAATAAAATGTCTCGTGCAAGGCAGCACTGATAATGACGCCTCAACTGCCATGTGTTACACTATATAAGTACTAGCAACTAAAGATTTGCAACAATTCATGCTCGGTCAAAAATTCAACCGAAGACCCTTTTGTAAAGATTCGTAGGCTTTATCGAGAGGCTATTAGAGAGCTTATCAGAAATCACCAAGAGAGGAATCAGCTAATTAGCATTGGCGGTAAATATATGACTTGCATGGTTTTGCAGAACAGCATTGCGCTTAATGTAAAGTCAAGAATCAAATAAACATATACTAACCAACTTTGAATGGAAGCTTCTCTGACATTTTGGTGTACTGTCGTTAGGTAAGCCTGATATGAGTTGATGTTGAGCCCGGCTGTGGACCTGAGTGAGTGCAGAAGGAGGTAGCTGTTATGTGAACTTGAATATAAGTGTGTATAAACCGGTTGTTGTAATATTCATGAGATCATGCTGGATGTCGTTTCTCATTGGCCGAATTATGCCACGCCTTGACGCTCTAAATAAACTCTAGTGGGCGTGTTTATTTGATCCCACGGTAGCCTATAAGAATTCACGGTGCTTTGAGGTGTGTAACATCATTTGGAATGTGGAGAGGTCTTGAATAATATTCAAGTACAAGTTTCAACTGGCTTTTGGTGTTTTACTAATATTTAACATAATGAGGACGGATCTGAGCTTGTGAGAACAAAGCTGCTTATTGGACTTTTCACAAATGTCTGTTTAAAACTGTTTTAAAAACGGAATCTCAAGATTCAAGATTTTTTATCTGTTGACAAAACCAGTTTGAGTTGCTTTGCACTCTCTATAAAGCTATATGAAATGAGCAAATGAATAAGTGATTTTCCCCAGTATAATCCCTGTAAACTAGAGCCATTATGAACATTTTCAGCTGAACAGGGCTTATTTTGGGTTATTTGGATAACACTAGGGCCCCCTGTATAAAGTCCATTCAATATGTACAGAAAATATGCCACATGTTTATTCCCGTATCTTAAAATGGCCTAGTTTGTGTTTTTGTGTGATTAAATTAAGCATGAATGACGGAAGATTTACGGACATACCACTGACAGATTTACAGAACACCCTGTCAATCATAAAATTATTAAATGTAACCGTCTGATCTGAATTTAAATGTTGAGGTAGATTATTACTCAAGTTACTGTTTCAAAGGTTTGGGGTTGGTAAGATTTTTTTTATGTTTTTGAGGCTGCATTAACTTGATCAAAATACAGTAAAAGAAATATTGTGAAATATCATTACAATCTAAAATAACTTTTCTATTTTAATATATTTTAAATTAATATAAAATGCATTTTTTTATATTTTGATTTATATTAACATTTTCTTAATCTTCAGTGTCACATGATCCTTCAGAAATCATTCTAATATGCTGATTTGCTGCTCAAGAAACATTTATTATTATTATCAATGTTAAAAACAGTTGTGCTGCCTAATATTTTTGTGTAAACTGATGCTTTTTTTTCAGGACTCAACATTCTAAATGTCTTTTCTGTCACCTTTTATCAATTTAATGTGTCCTTGCTGAATAAAAGTATTAATTTCTTCTTTAAAAAAAAAAATCATACTGACCGCAAACTTTTGAACAATAGTGCATATGGATGAACTTTTTCAGATATGTGTTCTTACTGTTCTGAAGTCTCGTTTTAGTTGAACTCTTTAAGTCATGTACCAGGACCACTAGAAACCCAGTAAAAAATATTTTAATAACAATAAATGAGATTATAATGATAGTGATATAACAATAACAAATCCAGCACCTACAATATAATGAAAACATACAAATGTATAGTGAAGCTTGTCTTTCGTATCTTGTACGAATCAGTTTCCATTACTACACACAGTTCATGTTGCTTAGTTTTCCTTTCCTCCTCAAGAAAGAAACCGAAAAGTACCATAATATATTCCATTATTTTCTCTGAAAGATTTCTGACTGTATGCATGTAACGGTATATTAAAATAAAAAAGATGTACTCTCAGGCCTCTTGTCTGGAGATACTATTTCTACAAATTAATTTTCAATATGCGGAAAACATTTGCAAATGTTTTCAAGCTAAACATTGATGCTTTGAAGTGCATGAAAATAACGAAAACGAACATCTAATGTGCAAATAAAAATCCAGAGAAGTGTTAATTTGGCAAAACTTTAATGTAAGTGTAAAGTTGAAAGGCAGGAAAGGACAACATAAACGAATGTCAAAATGACAAACAAACAATAAACAATGTGAATGAAACCTTTAGAGTGATAAATAAATGTTTTTATAGAATCTCAGGGGAGGAAAAATAATAAAAACCACTATACCAGAACATCATAGTAGTGCACTCTGTAAAATAAAGCATGATATTACATTAATCTGTGCTGTCTGTCCTGGTAGAAATGCATTCACACCTCAAAAATTAGACAAAAATCTGAAATCTACAACAAGCCATGTCGTTTTTTCCCCTAATACAACACCCATTTCAATAAACCACTTCTAGTGTAAAGACATCTTAAGAGTACTATCTCAAATACAGTACGTTTCTTGAGTGAAGAGACCTATGCAATATAGGAATCCCATGCTGTCAAGAGACGTAAACCATCATGCCATTAAAGAGAGATGCTATGTACAGTAGAAGAAGCCTCTCACCGCTCAAACCTGATGCATGTTTAAAAGGTGGATCGTGACACCTTCATGCCAACCTCAGCCCTAAAATGGAGACCAAGTCTTATAGTCATAAAGCCTAAGTGCTGATCTAGGACGTCCTGTGGGCGTGGGAAGCACCTGCACTTGCATCACCATCTGAAATGCTCGATGCAGAGAATCAAAAAAGGCTTACAGTGCTTTTAACAGAACTTGCATGTGAACAATGAGTATTGTGTGAAATAAACTTGTAATATACCATGTTTTCTCCAAAAATGCGACAGAGCATTACAGACACCATCCCCTGCGTGCAAAGGGTTTCCGAGTGTATTGGTTTCTTGGAGCAAGCGGAGGATTCCTTGTGACGGAAGTTATGACTACAGGTAACGGACACAAACACTGATCTACAACAAGCCTTTTTCATGTCAGAACAGTCCAGAGATGAGGAGAAAAGAGGCGAAATCTCAGACTTGCTTAGATGAGTGTGTCGACTGTAAGCCTGGCAGGAGATTTTTTACTTTTTTTTTTTTGAGCAGCTGCATTTATGTTTTTGTTTACCTCTCGTGTGTGTTTATATATTAACCTATTTTAGAGACAAAGACGTCATACTGTAAAACATACTGAAGAGTCCTTCCAGGTCCTTTAGTAACAGGTATCGGAGTGAGGTTTATGTCTTGTATAGTGTGTATGGGTTTCGGTGGAGCAGAACGAGCATTAATTGGCAGCCCACGCCTCCAGGTCTTTCATGTCGTCCTCATCCTCCTCTTCTTTCTTCTTTGCTGCAATCAGAAAAAGACATTCAAAAACTGCATTCAAACAAGTGAAGTAATATCTTACTTTTTGAATTTACAACATTATACTATTATTATTTTAAATAAGTAAAACAAAAATTATGAACAATTACAGTCTCTTTCCCTAACATAGTCACACAGGCAGTTGGTGTGACACACTGTCTACACTAAGAAACAATAAAACTAGATTGCGCCCCATTATAAATCAAGAGATGTCTGTTCCCAAACACCATGTGTGTGTGTGTGGGCATGTTTTTGTGAAATGTCAGGACACAAATGTGTATAATGACATGGGTATGACATAGGTATTACAAGGAGAGGGTGATTTATGAGGACATTCCCCATGTCCCCACTTTTCAAAAGGCTTATAAATCATACAGAATGCGTTTTTGTGAGAAACTAAAAGTGTGCACAGTTTCCTGTGATGGTTAGGTTTAGGGGTAGGGGTAGTGTAGGGGGATAAAAAATACGGTTTGTACAGTATAANTAGGGGTAGGGGTAGTGTAGGGGGATAAAAAAATACGGTTTGTACAGTATAAAAACCATTACGCCTATGGAATGTCCCCACATTTCACAAAAACAAACGTGTGTGTGTGTGTGCGTGTGGTTCAGGTAAACACTATGTAATGGTGACAAAATGTCCCCACAAAGATGGCAATATCTGAAATCATTGTCAACATCTTTTGGTCTAAATGAGGAAAACAGCTTATAAATCATACTAAGTGATGTTTTTGTAGTGTAAAACTGCATAACATTTTCTGTGATGGGTAGGTTTAGGATGAAGGGATAGAATATACAGTTTGTACAGTATAACAATCATTAGGGCTTTTCACACTGCACTTAACCCCGGGTTATTGTCGTTCTAAACACAGCTTTTAACCCCGGGTAAAGGAGCGTTTCACATTTTAAATTTAGAAGCGGGTTAGTGTCGCTTTTTACCCGGGGTTATGAAACCCTGCTCCAGAGCAGGGTTAGCACCGCTTTTGTGTTTGAGAGGAAAAACATGAAATGCTGACAGAAAATTAGACAATTTGAGTGAAGAAGAGACCGTTTCATTCTAACCTTTATAATCCGAAATGTCCATTCAGTATAGACTTGATAGTACTGTTGGTAAAACGAGGATGTGCAATGCTAGAGCTATTTAAACAGGTCACGTACTGCGTTTATACAGTCAATGACATTGACACCACAAATATGTAAATAAGACTGATAACCCAGGGTTTAGGAATGTACAGTGTGAAACGTCAGTTTATGAATACCCAGGATATTGTTAACCCCAGGTAAATTATGATAACCCAGGATTCCGTTTACCCGGGGATTATAATGACACAGGGTTAACTATATTAAGTGTTAAAAGCCCTAGTATGTCATAAAACATGAAACCCAATGAGTGTGTGTGTGTCTCTGTGTGTACGTCTCTCTGTGCACTTGTTTTGACTATACTTGTGAGGACTAAATGTCCTCACTTGTATTGTGAAATACTTTCAACCCACTAGTGAGGACACTGACTGGTCTTCACTAGTTTTATCTCAGCCAAAAGAGGTTTTTATTTAAATCTAATGATGTGCACATGTTTCTGTGATGGATAGGTTTAGGAGTAGGGGTAGTGTAGGGGGATAGAAAATATCATTGACCTTATATAAAATCAATTCAAGTATATGCAATGTCCTCTCTAAGATAGCAAAACAAACCTGTGTGTGTGTGTGTGTGTACCTGGTCTGGAAGGTAAGGATGTAGAGGGCACGTTTGGCAGTGGTACATTGTCTCCGATCTCCAGAAGGTTCTTATCCAACTCTTCCTGCTCCAGCTCTTCCAGTTCAGCTAACAGCTCATCCTGAAACAACACACAATCCGTTTATACCTAATACTACATGCCTCTCAAATGTGATTGGATTTAAGAGTATGTACATCACTTAATACACTACCACTCAAAAGTTTGGGGAGAGTAAGAATTGCTTTGAAAGAAAAAAAAAATCTATTCAGGAAAGATGCATTAATTTAATCAAAATTGACAGTAAAGTCACTCATAATGTTACAAAAGGTTTCTATTACAAATAAATGCAGTTTTTTTTTAACAGAATCCTGAAAAAAAGTATTGCAGTTTCCACAAAGATATTAAGCAGCACAACTGTTTTCAACATGGATAATAATCAGAAATGTTTCTTGAGCAGCAAATCAGCATATTAGAATGATTTCTAAAGGATCATGTGACACTGAAGACTGGAGTAATGATGCTGAAAATTCAGCTTATATATTTAAAATAGTATATACAAATACAGAACAGTTATTTTAAATAATATTACTTATATCTTCTGTTAAGTAATAATATTTCACAATATTACTGTTTTACCTTCCTCAAATAACAGCAGCTTTGGTGAGCAGAAGAGACTTCTTTCAAAAACATCTAAAAAATAAAATCCTAGTGACCCCAAACATTTGAATAGTAGTGCATGTCAGATTTTCACTGCATGTTGATGTCAGGCATAACAAAAATGTTTCATCAAGATTTTCCTCCCCAATTGGAAAGTTTTTTTCTTTTAAAAGCTGCACCTAACAGATTTAAAACGTGTTTTTGGCACAAATATTATGTGTTAAATGAGTAAGCAGTTCTTGGATGTTGTTGCATAAGCATTTCTAACACAAATGTGATGCGGTGCCTCCCTGAGCACCTCAGAAACAGGTTCACAAATGCATTGGACCCATTTAGACCTGTATTTAGTGCTATCCACTTGTGATCGGTTCACCCGAGGCAGACGTTATCATATCAGGTGTAAGCGTTGCCTCCCGAAAACTCAAGAAGTTTTCTTGTTTTAATCTTACTTCATCAAATTCCTCCCCGAAACCAACAGGCTTTGAGATTGCGTCTGAAATTTCTTGTGCTAGCTCCTGCTGTTCTGTGATGTCCTGCATAAGTTCGTCCACTTTGTCGATGTCCCTGAAGGTACACAGACAACAGACTTAATTATAAACTCAACTTTATGATCTCCTGCCAATGTATTTAACATTTTATTGAGCTATATACCATGTAAAAAGTACCATACAGAATTCCAATAGCTTGCATTGGTAACATTAACTTTATGGTTTATGATAAACCCAAAACCTTGACACACTGAGGCTGATAGGGACAAAAAGGGAAGAAAATGCTGATAAAAAAGAAGAAACTCCTCACATGTTGTCATGGGCAGTCTTCATGGCCTTGGCAGCATAACCCATATTCTTGATGACCTCAGTGTTGGTGTGGGCGTTTTCTAGCGCCTCCCGCTGGAACTCAATGGTAGAAAGGGTCCCGTCAATCTGGGCTAACTGCTTCTCGTAGCGCTTCTTACGCTTCAGTGCCTGTAAAGCAGCTGTTTCAAAAAGGAAGAAAGGTAAATGGTATGATTAAAACACAAAATATAGAGAATTTGGGAACCCCATGGAATTTTATTGCATAACATTAAATTAAAAGAGTTATATAAAGAACACTATTACAGGTCAATTGATTTTATTTGAAGCTCCTTTTTTCCCCAATTAAGATTTAGTGTCATGCATTCTCTGCTGCCAGTCCCGCTATTACCCAGTTATTTGTGCAAGACGCTTTAGTAAGGAATTGCTTGCACAGAAAATAATGTACAATAAAGGTCAAATGGAAAGTCCACAGCGTAAGATTCCCAATACTAAATTAAAAATACGAGGTCTCTTATCCACAACAGATTTGATTAAGTAAAGTCTACTACTGTTAATATTCTCAGGGACGCAGTGGTGCAGAGTTAGGGACTCAGTACAGGTGCGGTTAAATGAGGCACACTCACCAAACTTAATCAGGCAAGTGAGCTGCAAAAAAAGAGGAAAAGTGCCTGTTGCTTTCTAATGAGAATGTGGTTGGCAGCCTAATTATGCATTAATGACAAGTACAGACATGCTTTTCTTAAAAAGGTTAAATCCTACAAAGCCTGTGAAGAACATAACCAGGACAAGAAAAAAAGAAGAGAAGAAATAAATTATATAAAAAAAATTAATAAAGTCAATAAAGCCTATTTTAGGACCATTATGATTTTTTTTTTGTATTGTGATATTATTCAAAATGATTATGCAAAAACTACCCATTCTCATAACCATAAAATGAAAAAAAATAAATGTATTATTTAATAAAGTAAGGTTTTTATCGTTAACTAAACGAAAAATAAAACCATTAAAAAAAACTTGCATTATTTGAAATAAATAAACATTAAATGAAATAAAATATTTTTTTTATTATTTTAGCTAGTTGCCAACAAGGAACCTTTCTTATTTTTGTTTAGTTTAAGTACTAAAATAACTAAAACTAAATAAACTAAAATTAAACACTTAATAAAAAATATATATATTTAAAAAACAAAATCTAATAAAAATGACAAAAACACAAAATTACAAACTAAAATGAAAACAAAATATAACAACAAAATCCAATTCAAAATATTAACAAATAGTATATCAATAACACTTATGTATATACACTACCGTTCAAAAGTTTGGGGTCAGTAAGATTTTATAATGTTTTAAAAGAAGTATCTTCTGCTCACCAAGCCTGCATTTATTTGATTAAAAATACAAACAAAAACAGTAATATTGTGAAATATTATTCCAATTTAAAACAGCTGTTTTCTATGTCAATATACAGTAAAGTGTAATTTATTCCTGTGATCAAAGCTGAATTTTCAGCATCATTACTCCAGTCTTCAGTGTCACATGATCCTTCAGAAATCAATCTAATATGATGATTTGATGCTCAAGAAACATTCATTATTATTATCAATGTTGAAAACAGTTGTGTACCAATTTTTTTCAAAATTCTTCGATGAATAGAAAGTTCAAAAGAACAGCATTTATTTAAAATAGAATATTTTCTAACATTATAATTGTCTTTACTGTAACTTTTGATCAGTTTAACTCATCCTTGATGAATAAAAGTATTGATTAATTTTATTTCTATCCCCCAAAAATAAAATTAAAATTCTTACTGACCCCAAACTTTTGAACGGTAGTGTTTAATGTTACAAAAGATTTAGATTTCAGACAAATGCTGTTCTTTTGAACTTTCTATTCCTCATAGCATCATGAAATAAAAATGTAAATAACTGTTTTCAACATTGATAATAATCATAAATGTTTCTTCAGAATCAAATCAGCATATTAGAATGATTTCTGAAGGATCATGCGACACTGAAGACTGGAGTAATGATGCTGAAAATTCAGCTTTGATCACAGGAATAAATTACACTTTACTGTATATTGACATAGAAAACAGCTGTTTTAAATTGGAATAATATTTCACAATATTACTGTTTTTGTTTGTATTTTTAATCAAATAAATGCAGGCTTGGTGAGCAGAAGAAACTTCTTTTAAAACATTAAAAAAATCTTACTGACCCCCAAACTTTTGAACGGTAGTGTATATACTTTTTTTTTTTTTAAATCGGGGGACGTTGGAAAATTACATTTGAAAGTAATGTCGTACAGAACACACACAGAAAAAACATAATGCTCCTACTAAAAGTCTTTTTCAGACCATGTTCTTTGTGATAATCACCCATAAAAAGTCAGCACATAAACACGTTGCATTTTTACTTTTAACAGATCTAAACATTGACAGAACAGTGATTTGAGTTGTCACTTCACATGAAGAAGATAAAACAGCCGCTGTGTTTATGAAATGTATGGAATGTGACCTGAATGTATCATGTTTGCAAACTCCAATAAAACCCTCAACAGACTCTTACGTCATGTGCACATTCAACAAGGTAATTCCAAAGACGTCACCTGACACAAAGGTAATGCATATTAAACACTTTTTCCATGAAGGCATTGGAATTGTGAACTATGACAACACATCAGTCCCACACCCCTAGCAGTCACACCATCAGCTTCGTCACCTGTCGTGTCCCAGCAGCCCTCATAGGATAATCAGATCAATTATTGATTACTCTGTTCTGGGGACTTTAAATGTGGAGTTGAATTACAGGCCTCAACCCAGATGGCTCTTTAACGTGGCCCTCGTGTTGTACTGAAATCATTTATGAAGCCATCTCTGGATTTCTCTAGAAGTATCGATGGGACTGAAAAAACAGCCTTATAAATATACTTCTTGTAATTGTGTTACATCATTCGCACAGTCTGGAAAGTGACACTAATGACAAAGGCATACTGATCTATGATCTGAGCAGACGGTCAGTTTCTTTTTAAATGTATTCAGTTCAGTAGTAACAGTCAAATCAGAAAATAAAAGGACAGAACGTTATTTAACAGTTCAGAGAATGAGATAAAGAACAAAAAAAAAAACAATAATAATACAGAATAAACATAGCAAATAAAATAAAATTAGCGTGGGCAATAATTTGAAAATCTTTCGAATGTTTTCTTTTGGTGTCGTTTCGAATTTTATGTTCTCAAGTTACAGAAGGTGATATATGAGGGGGTGTTGAGCAATTCTTGACTTGTGAGTGCAACATTTTGCTAAATAACTTCAGAATAATGATGTAATTTTAATTTTCAGAAAAGTTTGGGTTTTGTAAATAAAGTAAAATATGATCAGGTTCTAAATTTAAAGCTTTTTTTTTCTTTTTTTTTAACATTTTTCTGTCATGTCCATTTTAATCCAAAATGAGAGTGTGAATCAATATCTTCAACATACGGTATGCATATATATCTACTGATAGGATAGCATCAAGGAATAATATGATATGTTATTTCCTTTATTTTGTTTGAAGTACTTCTGGAGGAAAGTCCCTGAGTCAGCTATCATTACGTACATGTTTGTCATCACCATGGATACCAGGGAAGGTCAAAGGTGAACTGATGGAGAGAATTGATCAAATTAAAGGCATTTTATCGTCCTTTAAAAACATATCCCATATATCCCAGTTTTCTATGACAGCTCTCGATGACTAGTTCAGTTAATTTGTCAATTAATTACATTATTTCGTTTAAAATATACATACTTTAGTTAATTAATTTGTCTAATACACAACACAGTACAAATAAAGAGTCTATAAAACAACTAAACAAGCACGCGAAGCTCATTTCACACTGCTGATCTGCTGCCAGGTCACCAAGTTCATCACTCACCTCTTTTGTTCTTCGTTCCGTTTCTCTTGGCCGTTACAAGCTCCTGTTCGATCTTTTTCTCCAGGAATTCCTGTTTCTTGGTCAACATCTCTTCAGTTTCTCGCAGTCGCTGGATAGCCTCCTGGGGGCTGGCAGATTTACCCCCTTTCCCACTGCTACCAAATAACTTCCCAAACAAAGACATCTTGCCCTCGGGACGACAAGCAAGGATTGATATAAGACTGATTTAGTGACTACTAGTCTAGACTGATCCCCTCAGCGTGGCTTCTATCTGTCACTGACCCAACAGGCTTGTTGTTGTTTTCTGCTTCCTCTTCTCTAACCCAGGCCGCATGACATCATCACGTCACAAGAACATGACTCACGTCATGACGTATTGAACGTCTCCGCTCTGTTACGTTGGTAGCAAATGGGTGGTGGTATATTTATATATTATACGATTATAATAAAACTAGGGAGGTTCCATATACATTTTTAACTAAATGTACTGTTTATACATGATTTAAAACAATAATGTTGGTTTTTATTAATGTAAATACAAAAAAGCAATTGAAGCATGTAGTATTATTATTATTATTATTAAATATAATATTGATAGGTCGTAAGTTTTTATTATTATTATTGCAATATTAACAAACAGAACAAGTCGGTACATACAAAAAATATAAACAATATTTCAAACTAAAAGAAATTATGGTTCAATAGGAAACAGAAGAAATATGTAAGAAACTTAATTAAATCTATTGAACTAGAAAAAGAAGAGAAAAAAAAGATAAATAAAGGAAGAATATTAAACATGGCACAAATTCTGAAAGTTTTCATTGCTTTCTTGTTAACAGAAGTTGAAATTGTATTTAAATACATCTTCAATTCTTGTTTGAAAAAGTTAAATTGGGGTTTACTTTTCATATATTTACATTTATGGATATAAAACTTTCCAATAAATAATTTAAAAAAAAACTTGCATTTAGTAGATTCTTGTCTTTAACATTAAACCCAAAAAGAATGTGTCTATATGTTAAAGAAAAGTTACAAAAAACATTTTGGACAATCAGAGCATAGGTCGTCAGTGTGTATGAACAATAAACATAAAACCAACCGTCAATCGTGGCGATCCTACAAAATAAAAGAACCCTCTGATTTAAATACATTATTATATTTTATTAAATATCTACTAATAATTAGTTTATG
>RJVU01043279.1:786626-833304 GCA_003731715.1 Anabarilius grahami | reverse complement strand
CTATATGGTATACATCAGGTTTAACTATAGATGTGTTAGCTATTGTTTTACATGAAAAAAGCAGCAGGATTTCCAGACATTAATGTATTTGATATTTTATTAAAATATGTACAGTGCTTCCATAATGTAAAATCTCTTAAATTGAATACATTGTTGCTTACTGGTGACCAAAAAAAAAAGTTTTTGTCTCAACATTTATTTTTCTTTCATAAACTGGTGGGTGCTTGATATAATTGACAATGAAAAGGAAAATAAGTTCTTAGCATTACAAATATAAACACTGAAGTATGCAGATACATCAAATATATTTTGAAACAGTTGTATTTTATATTAATAACATGCTTTTATTAAAGAATGAGCAAAATGAACAGAAACAGAAATGTAGCCTTTGTTTAATATATTAAAAACAAATAATGACAAAAGAATTTAAGCCTATATATAGTACTATTACACCACAAAAATGAGAGAATTTTTTGACTATTTTTCCATTAAGTTTCTTCAAGATATATCTAGATTTTCATTATTACAGAACATACAGAAATAGTATTGTGTTCTCTGGGGATGTAGAGAGATAGTATGTTCAAAGCACATTTTAGTTCATTTCATGGTGTCTCAAAATAGCACAGTTGAGTAACGTTACAATTAGATGTTCTTAAGATTATCTTGAAAAGTACTAAAGAAGAATTATTAGTATATTAAGTACAAAAATAGTGCGCAAAAATAGAGAACTTTTAAGTACATTATGGAAGTGTACTTTTTTCACCTGGGTACAAAAATCCGACCCCAAACTTTTGAACAGTAGTGTAATTAGAAGATTATATTTGAATTTTGAATCTATTTTATCTCTTATTTGTATTTGTGTAATTCATCATTTTCTCCTGGAGGTCAGAAATATTTCACAGTTTGCTATGTACAGTGGCTCCAAATAGTATTTGAACACTTGAGGCACAGTGTCATTAAATTTCATAAAATATAAAAATACATTTCAGTAGGTTGTAAATAATAAAACGATGTTTAAAAATGGTCATATTTGAAGCTTTGTTGGTTCAGATGCCCCTTGGTTTAATATTTTATATCTAATGCAATGTAATTCATAACATCCATTTTAAGTGTCTAAAAACTTTTTGGGGCCACTGACTGTTCTCACTCTTGACAAAATCAGATCCACTCATGCAATATTCACTAAAGCCCACGCGTCATTCGCTGACAGAAGTCTCAGTGACCACTTCAGTCTTAATCTCTTCTCGAGTGCTGTATACTGTTGATGGCAGACCCTCCTCTTCTGTCACTTCATCTTCTGCGTCGTAATCCATATCGGCTGTGGCGTCCTGATATTGCTGGTATTCTGAAACCAGATCATTCAGGTTGCTCTCCGCCTCTGTGAACTCCAGCTCATCCATGCCCTCCCCCGTGTACCAATGCAGGAAGGCCTTGCGTCGGAACATGAGCGAAAACTGCTCCCCTATGCGCTTGAATATCTCCTGGATGGCGGTGTTGTTTCCGATGAAGGTGGAGGCCATTTTGAGGCCTCGTGGCGGGATATCGCAAACGGCCACTTTGACGTTGTGAGGGATCCAGTCCACAAAGTAATTGCTGTTCTTCTGCTGAATGGCGAGCATCTGCTCATCGACCTCCTTAGTGGACATGCGACCACGGAAAATGCCCGCCACTGTCAGATAGCGTCCTCGACGTGGGTCGCACGCGGTCATCATGTTACGGGAGTCGAACATCTGCTGGGTGAGCTCAGGCACCGTTAGGGCACGGTATTGTTGGCTTCCACGTGCTGTGAGAGGAGCGAAACCTGGCATGAAGAAATGGAGACGCGGGAAGGGCACCATATTGACGGCCAGCTTCCGAAGGTCAGCGTTCAGTTGACCTGGGAAGCGGAGGGAGGTTGTGACCCCGCTCATGGTGAGGGATACGAGGTGGTTGAGATCTCCGTAAGTTGGCGTCGTGAGCTTGAGAGTGCGAAAGCAGATATCGTACAACGCTTCGTTATCAATACAAAACGTCTCATCTGTATTCTCAATCAGTTGGTGAATTGATAGGGTCGCGTTATACGGCTCCACTACTGTATCGGAGACCTTCGGTGAAGGCATTATGCTGAAACTATTCATGATGCGGTCAGGGTACTCCTCTCGGATCTTATTGATAATCAAGGTACCCATTCCCGAACCAGTGCCACCACCTAGAGAGTGGACGAACTGGAACCCCTGCATGCAGTCGCAGCTCTCGGCTTCACTACGAACGCGATCCACAACTTGCTCCACAAGTTCTGCGCCCTCAGTATAGTGACCTTTGGCCCAGTTATTGCCAGCTCCAGAATTGCCTTTACATTTACAGAGAGAAAACAGCATCAGGAATGACGTTATGGCATACATTATGGCATTGTGCCATGTTAGAAATGTTCCTGAAGGAACTCATCTGTCAATCGATTTTAGAGTTTGAGAACCAAAAATGGTTCTTCTATGGCAGGAGTTCTCAACTCTGGCCCTCCAGATCCACTTTCCTACTGAGTTTACCTGCAACCTTGATTAAAATTACCTACCTGCAACTTTCTAGCAAAGCCACTTTAAGGCAAGCCTCCAAGGAAAGCAAAAAAAAAAAAAAAGTGCAATGCTGTGGTATGCAGGGAAGAAGACGAGGCTTTTTTAAAAAAATGGATGTCAATGGAGGAGAGGCTTCACTATGCTGAATAAACTGCTTTTGTGGGAAAACAGCTTATCATTTAACGAATCAGCTATGTTTGCTCTTAAAAATTCGTTTTGGATTGATCTATTTGTAGAGTTTACGATGAAAAAATGCTGTTTTATAAATTTTGCAACAAATAGGATTCAGTTTACAGCACTTCTTATTCATTTCTATGGTATCCACAAATAGCTATTAGCTGTGTCTGAAACCGCTCACTCGTACACTCATTCACTAATCCCTATATAGTGCATGGCATTTGAGTGCACTATATCTGCAAGTAGTGAATGAAGTCATTCACTCAAGAATTCAGACAGAATTCACTCAAAATGGACGACACCGATATAGTGCACTATATAGTGGATAGGGAGCAGTTTTGGACACAGCTGACTGTCGTACAACTGTGACAGAAATTCAATGCCATCAAGGCTGTAATGTGATTGGTTATCAAGGCACACATGATCCAAACTGGCCGTTACGCTTTCTCCAGTGGTAGATCCATGGACCCTGGTATCTCTCAATAATAAGACCATCACTGGGTGTGTCTCAATCAGTGATCAAGGAGTCGGCCATTTTAAGGGCTGTCTCAATCACAAAATCCTTCCAGTGCTCTGAAAAGTTCGCTCCCTTAAAATTCCAACAATGCATTGTTAAAACCAGGGAGCATCAACGCTCACTATGTTCCCTTAATGGAAGTTCTGAAGCACAAAACATAAATCAGCCAACTCACACACGTGATAGATGTTTCGAGAAAAAAACAAACGGTTATTTAATACTATTTCAGCATGAACATACATTGCTAGACAGGCACTGAACATAATCTAGCTATAATGTATAATTAATCAACGGCTGAAATGTTACAGGCATATGTAACAATCAATTTATTATAGTGTACTATAAATAACATAAAAAATAAATGTCAGAAAAATACAAAAAGTTCCTTACCAGCGAACAAATTGATGTACACCATATAATGATTCACGACCTAGGGAACGGATTGAGATGCACCCTCTGGCTGCATCTGAAATTGCATACTTCCCTACTATATAGTAAGTGAAAAACAGTATGTGACCAAAGAAGTATGTCCAAATTCACAGTACTTATTAAAGAGTATGCAAAAATTTCCCAGAATGGCCTAATACTTCTGAAGTGTGCATCCGATGGACAATTTACTATCCAATGAGGCCACGGGAGAGGATTTGTGAATGGCCGTGAAGCCACACAACTGATGCTGGTAGGTCACATGATTATGAAAAGTATTATGTGTACATTCATACACATTATACTATACATAACATACTTTTTTAGTGGTCGTGAAGTAATTACTTATTCAAAATAAGTGCCTACTCAAGAAAGTATGCGATTTTGGCCTCTGTTTCTAGTAACCCTGAAGACCTTGATTTGCTTGTTCAGGTGTGTTTGATTAGAGTTGGAGCTAAACTCTGCAGGAAAGTGGACCAGAGTTGAAACCCCTGGTCTATGGCATCACTGTGAAACCCCTCTTTTGAAACCTTTATTTTTAAGAGTGAATGTTTCAGAAGTGATGAAACCAACCCTATTTATAGTTTATATGAGATGAGAACAAATCAACTCACATGGTTCCTAAATAATGTCTTTATTGTAGATGATTGTGGACTCACCGTGTATAAAATTATCCGGTCTGAAGAGCTGTCCTATGTGGCTGCCCCTCACGCTGTCCATAGTTCCTGGCTCCAGGTCCACTAACAATGCTCTTGGAACATATTTGCCACCTGACAGGCAATGAAACATCTCAGTCATTGAGAATTTTGTTATAGGAAGTTACTGTGAACCTCGACTGCAAGATTGCCCCACATACCAGATAAGGATAGCTGAGTATGATTGTTAAGATATATAACTCACAATTTACAATAATAACAAAAATGTCAGAAATACAGGTTGTATTTAAATTAACACGAGATGCATTGCCCCTGATTGAAAAAAAAATGCAATGCAATACAAGATAAAATCCTAAAATACAACCCAATACTAGACTAAATATTACATAGATATAATATAGACATTTGTTTATGCACTAAAAATGTATAAATGTCATTGCATTAGATAAAAAAAAAATGTGTCAACTGTATACAATCAGAAAACATATAATATGAAGGTCTGCATACCATGTGCTTCATTGAAGTACACATTGACCCTCTCCAGCTGAAGGTCCATGTCGCCCTCATACGCTCCTACACTGTTAATGCCATGTTCATCACTGATCACCTCCCAGAACTTTAAACACATTGAAACATTTTTTAGCTTGAAACATAGTCAAAATATTTTCTCCCATTTATTACATTTTGACCTGATCAAACTGATATCTTCAGTACTGAAGGAAACCTTGGATTTCAAATGACAAAAACAGTCCAGATCTTCAACAACTTGCTTATCAGTTGAGTTTAAGTGACTTCCACTTGTTCTTCCGGAT
The DNA here is from genome assembly GCA_003731715.1 of Anabarilius grahami. Lineage (NCBI taxonomy): Eukaryota > Metazoa > Chordata > Actinopteri > Cypriniformes > Xenocyprididae > Anabarilius > Anabarilius grahami. Next base: position 828,167 of record RJVU01043279.1, on the reverse strand, counting down.
GCCATTCCATTTTTTTTTTTTTTACCACAATTCTACTGTCTGCATCTGTCACTCTGAAATTCACAGGCCTCTCATTTCTATGATAAAGAAGGCCTAGCCCATCAGAGGAGTCTCTGTGTCTCTTATCTTACAGTAGACCACACTATAGGGTGAACACCCTATGACTGCACGTATCATAATTTTAAATATTTATTCAGTTTAAAAATACATTTTATACTTTAAACATAGTAGTAAAGACAAGTTTTGCTATATGTTATAACTGAAGCCACCTTGCTGACAGATTTAGCCACTAGCAGAATACAGTTCAAAATAAGTAAACTCAAAGTAAAATAGGAAACTCCCCAAAAAATACTATAATAATAATAAAAGAAAAGTATGACAAAAACAAATGAATAAATAAACTACAAAAATTACTCCTAATAAAGAAATGCATGCTCATTTCCCTGATTCTCTAGCTTGAATCAAGTTGAGTTTAAGATGATAATGCAGCTACTAATCATAAAAGTATACATAAAAATACATATTTTGAGGCATCGCACCTTTGAGCCGATCTGATTCCCACACTGTCCGATCTGTAGATGCACAATCTCACGCATAATGATAAATTTGTCAAGCTGAAAGAGCAGGAATAGCCTTGACCGTGAGTCTGAGGTGCCCACTGTGTGTGTAACACCAGTTATGACATCATTAAGAGGGAGTCACCCATATGCCACATAATGTACTAGTCAGTGTGACACCGAATTAGCAAGCTAGCAGAAGAAACGTATGATTTTCAGTGAATAACAACAACTATTTTGAAGAGTCAAAGTTTAGCACACTATGAATGACCAAATTGATGATATTTATGAAGTATTTAAGAATAGTTAACATTTTAATATTTCAAAAGAGGGATGAAAAGTCCTATCATCATGAGCTTTGACCAGTCACTGTCTCTGGTGTTCATGATAAGACTCTTGCAGGCCCTATCTGGTGCAATGCAGTGACAGACCGTCAGAGAGACAGGCAGACCACATGCTCATTGTCTCAGTGTTTCCTGCAACAAGAGTTAAAGTTTGTTCATGGTGAAGTTGGTATTTCTGTACAGTATATATTTTTTACATCTTAAGGGTCTGGAATTTTAATTTGGAGGCCAGCATATATGCAGATTTATATTTTACCAACAGATGCCACTGTTGTGCTCAAAGTAGTTTTCACAAGAACTGTTTGCTGTTTTAACCTACATTTAAACATTAACTCAATAATTAATCTTTCCATCATTCATTAAGCTGATTCTTGACTGTCAAAATCCAAACAACGATGAATAATATAAGTTAAGATAAACCACAAGTACTTAGCTGTTCAAAAGACCCGAAGCCAAGGGAAAGTGTGAAGCGAAGGCACTGTTGTAGATAATGTCAGTGCATGAGGCACGTTGTAGGACAGATTAAGAACAGAAGGCAAGCTATTGTGCGAGTTATTCAACCTTCCAAGAAACAGGAGAGCGGTCATTTATTTAGCAAAGTGCTGTGGTGTTTGTACAAACTGTGTCAGATCTGTAGATACAATGAGGTCTTTCATAATTACGAGTCATTTTATTAAGGGAAATCAAACAGAAAGAGCAAATCAAGAGGGGGAATGAGAGAAAGCAAATGATATGGGCAAGAGAGTCAGCTTTTCTTTTATATATTGAGTCTTTTATTCAGACTATTTTATTCAACATGTGACATCTGTCATAGAAAATAAGACATTATGCACTTTATCTATGTAACCTGTCACACACTCACACACACACATACACAGACACACACGTTTGTTTTTGTGAATTGTGGGGACATTCCATAGGCGTAATGGTTTTTATACTGTACAAACCGTATTTTCTATCGCCTTACACCAACCCTACACCTAACCATCACAAAAAACTCATTCTGTATGATTTATAAGCCTTTTGAAAAATGGGGACATGGGGTAATGTCCACATAAGTCACCCTCTCCTTGTAATATCTGTGTCATACCCATGTCATTATACAAATTTGTGTCCTGATATGTCACAAAAACATACACTCACACACACAAAAACACGCGCACACACATGTTTGTTTTTGTGAATTGTTGGGACATTCCATAGGCGTAATGGTTTTTATACTGTACAAACTGTATTTTCTATCCCCCTACACTACCCCTACCCCTAAACCTAACCATCACAGGAAACTGTGCACACTTTTACTTTCTCACAAAAACTCATTCTGTATGATTTATAAGCCTTTTGAAAAGTGGGGACATGGGGAATGTCCTCATAAGTCACCTCTTTTTGTAATACCTATGTCATACCCATGTCATTATACACATTTGTGTCCTGATATGTCACAAAAACACACTCACACACACACACACGAGCAAGGTCTGGTATACTGTGCAATTTATCTAAAAATAATTTTTAGCCATCAAGTTTGTCATGAACTTTCATGATGGTGTACAATAACGCCACCTACAGGATATTCTTATTACAAGTGTTAAATTTTTGCTCCCTCTATCTCAGAAAGATCTATCTATCTACAGTTATTACAATGTACATTATAAAACAATATAAAATATAATACAATAAAATATATCGTATTGATATAATACATCTGTAAATAGATAAAGGAAATTATTATTATACTGTGATTGCAGTTTTTCCCCGTGGCGTCACTGAGTGACCTTTTTTTTCAATGAACAACAACATTATACAACACTATGAATAACAACCAAGATAATATTACCGCCAGGGGGAATAATTGAAATNTATTTCGTGTACATTTTATTATAAATTTATATAAATATTTATTTCTATATTTACGGAATTTAATTTCAATTATAATATATTATGTAATTCATTTAAAAAGTTTTTCATCTCCCTTAAAATAATCTGTGAAGCCGCAAATATTTAAACAACGTCACGGAGCGAGTGACCTCCCCCTGCTGCTCGTGAAAATTTAACGCTGTGCAAAAGTTACGGCAGGGAACTGATCTCAGGTCAGCACGCGAGAGCGAGAGGAGCGGCGAGAGCTCCAGCGGACAAGGAGGGACTTGGAGCGGGGTCCAGAAATAGTAGAGCAAGAATAACAAACAGTGAAAAGTACGCTATGCGTGTCAGGTCAAAGTTCACTCCTGTCCATATCAGAACCTGAGGGAAAACCCGATGAGGCTAACTGACACCTTTGGAAAGCCTGAGCGATAAGGCTGTAAGGGATAGCGAGCCTTCTCTCCACCTGACCTGGATATCCATCATCATCATCATCATCATCATGGTGTTCTTATCCAACATGACTGTTCCTTTCGGATGTTAAACACCTCACGGTTCGAGCCCAGCATTGGCCATGGGGATGTGTCACAGCTTCAGATCTAGGTTATCACAATCGGCTATCACATACACCGGCGGACGGACCGGTGCGAACCCCGGGATAGATGCCGAGTCCGGCCATTCGGACAGTTGTGACCCGCAGCTCAGGGAGCGGCGGCGAGTGGAGGAGAAGGCGCGGGTCAAAGCGGAGAATAAACGGAGTCGAAACATTGACAAGACCCTGAAAGCGGAGAAGAGAGAGTACAAGCAAACACACAGGCTGCTGCTATTAGGTAAGAGACGAGTTTCTGGGATGGCGCGACTACTTTATGTGCTGTCAGTCGAGGTAAATAAGAGCAGCCACAAGCTGAGGCAGCTAACGTAAAGTTTGTGGCTGCTGGCCCCTTAAAACACGTTACCATGGTAACCGCCATTGCAACCTAAATGCTGTAGTAGTTTTTTAAAGCATCATTGATATTAAAGGCGTGATTTTTGTGAGTCTAAAACAAAATTAGCACAAGATTTAAAAAAAAAAAAAAAAAGTAACTAGTTTTGAAATGCATCAAAGTTGCTTAAAATGGTGATTTTGGCCTGTTCCACTTTAGGGAGCTGACCGTCTTCCACTGCATATATCAATTAAAACCATTAGATAATTTTATTTTGATATACTGTATGTAACCTGTTGATTGATATTTAATTTATTTAATATTTCATAATTACATTTTAAAATAGCTATGACTTTACTCAGTCACATTTTCTAAGGATTATAAGATTATACTTTTTACTCTCTTCATCATTTAGACCAGTGGTTCTCAAACCTGTCCTGGGGACCCCCCCACCACTGCACATTTTGTATGTCTCCTTCATAAGACACACCCAATTCAACTCTTGCAGTCTCTACTAATTAGCTGATGACTTAATTCAGGTGTGTTAGATGAGGGAGACATGCAAAATGTGCAGTGGTGGGGGGTCCCCAGGACAGGTTTGAGAACCACTGATTTAGACCATCATGGCATCATGAGTAAAAAGACTATTTTGGGTTCAATACAAGCATCTATGGAGAGCATCTGTGGCCTGCTGTTGATTACCAGATTACAATTGCATTTACAGTAATATGCTTACAGTGGAAGTCAAGGCTAGGCAGAAACATGAAGCTTTTATTTTTATTCCATCACTTGCGTTGATTCTTCAGTTGTAATGTTGGCTAAATCTTATTTTTTGGGTTCTACTTCTCTAGGTAGAGGAATTAGTTATGTAATTCTTGTGGGTGGAGTTTGTAAAGTGTTCAAAAGTGTTTTATAAATAGTTATTTCCTGTCCCGCTCCTTCTGTCTCCTGTTTTATGAAGACATTAAGCAAATAACCAGATTTACTATTTTAGTGGAATTCAGAAGTTGCGTCAATGCATTCTTTTTTTTCAGTTAAAGTTCCCCATAACCTCTTCTGTATTAGAAGAGTTGTTTGTGGTATATCTTTTCTTATTACGTTTTTGAAGTGTGAAAATTTGTGTTACCCGTTCTCTCATTCATAGGTTCATTCATTTATTTATTTATAATTTTGTACATTTTGTTGATTTAATTTTGACGTTCATTCAATGTTAACTGATAGAAAATATAAATTCACATAAATCTTAATCTGTATTTAGACATTGTAAAAATTGCAAATCCATAAATAATATATAAAAAACAAAGTGCCTCCTTTCACTGACCACTTGTTGAAGAAGAAAATGAAATTATCACTTTTGTTTAAGTTTCAGGTCCTATTTTTTCTCTGTCCATGGAAAGTGTCTGTTGTTTTGTGGTATTCTGGTGGAATCTATGGTCACCCTGGTTTTTGTCGGTCACTGAAAAATGCAAATTAATTGACCGCTATTTTGAATATGTTCCCTAAAATGTATACAGTACAAAAAGAGCATTTAAAGTAATTTTGAGTTATAATACGGACTGAGTGCTTTAACTTAGTCTAAACCTGGCTCTGTGATTGTCATGAATTGTCTTAACAGTGAAAACATCTGGTCAAGATCTAATCTGTGGCAGCTGAACTGGCCCTACTTGTTGTGTGTGTGTGTGTGTGTGTTAGCAAAGAGTAAAATAATTAGTAACAAGAGTAATAAGTACCAAAAAAACTCTGACATTTTTTGCAGAAAACACATCTAGACATTCTGCTGATTCTAGTCTGAAATTGTACAAAAGTGAAGTGAAACTGTTTTCTGAAGTCTATTTTATTTTCTGAAACTGCAGTGCTATTCCTGTGGCATATATATCTTATTCTTTTTTGCCCTTCCGCCTACTTCTGCTGTAGTCAAGTGGCAACTTCCTCTTTGGATAAAAACCAAGTGCCACCGAATACTTTCTGTAAACCAAAAGATGAGATATGTCTTCCCTTACAAAAAAGAAGTATACTTCAAGTTCATTTTATAAAGTATACTTAAGTAATGTTCAAGTATATTCTAAAGTCTACTTTATGTAGTAAGTATACTAATATCAATGTACTAGTAGTAAAGTTGTAAGTGTACTATTTTAATACTGCTTGGGACTAAATTGGCCCAATTTAGTATATAAAAACAAGTATACGTTTAAGTGTACTAAGTGTAACAGTAGTAAACTTTAAGTGCACAGCTAGTTCACAACTACGTTTCTCATTTGTAATGCATCTGTACTACAAGTGAACTTACAGTCAAACCAAAAATTATTCAGTCATTTTTGATATATTTTTACTAGTGGGTGCAGGACACTATAGTACAGAAGAGGATTAGGGCCAAGCAATAATAAAAAAATAAAACCATCTCGAGATTAAAGTTGTTAAATTTCGAGAAAAAAATAGTTAAATTTCAAGAAAAAAGTCGAGATAAAATGTTGAGAATAAAGTCATTAAATTACGAGAAAAAAGTCGTTAAATTACGAGAACAAATTCGTTAAATTATGTTTTTTACGAGTTTTTTATCGTAATTTAATGAGTTTATTCTCAACATTTTATCTCAACTTTTTTCTCGAAATTTAACAAGTTTTTTCTCGTAATTTAACGAGTTTATTCTCAAGTTTTTATCTTGACTTTTTTCTCGAAATTTAACACGTTTTTTCTCGTAATTTAAGGAGTTTATTCTCAACATTTTATTTCGACTTCTTTCTCGAAATTTAACGAGTTTTTTCTCGTAATTTAATGAGTTTATTCTCAACATTTTATCTCGACTTTTTTCTCGAAATTTAACGAGTTTTTTTCTCGTAATTTAACGAGTTTATTCTCAACATTTTATCTCGACTTTTTTCTTGAAATTTAACTAGTTTTTTCTCGTAATTTAATGAGTTTATTCTCAACATTTTATTTCGACTTTTTTCTCGAAATTTAATGAGTTTTTTATCGTAATTAACGAGTTTATTCTCAACATTTTATTTCGACTTTTTTCTCGAAATTTAACGAGTTTTTTCTCGAAATTTAACAACTTTAATCTCGCGATGGTTTTATTTTTTTATTATTGCTTGGCCCTAATCCTCTTCCGTACTATAGTTCATTTATGTAAGTGAGGTAAAGTAGACTGTGACATATTATACCCAGAAATTCTTCATACAGTGGACTACCTGTAAAATTAATTTAAAAAATGTGAAACCAAAAATTATTCAGACACTTTGACCTGACTATGTTTTGCTTAAGTGTTATCTGACATAATTAAGAGAAAAAATTTTCTGACACCGTTTAACTCTGAGATCTTGTCATATTTTATTTCCATTTTTTTAAACTATAGTGAATAAACTGTAATAATGAATGAAATGCTTAAGATGTCTGAATAAATTTAGGTTTGACTGTATAAGTATACTAGTAGTTTACTTTTTTAATACTTGGAGGCCTGGTTTCACAGACAGGGATTAGCCTAACCCACAATTAGGCCTTAGTTCAATTAGGGCACTTAAGTAGCTTTTATAAACTTGCAGTAGAAAAAAACATTACTGGTGTTCATCTTGAGACAAAGCAATGGCACTGACATATTTTAAGACATGTCAGTGGAAGTTGCTTTCAGTTGTGCTTCAATATGCATTTTAGTCTGGGACTAGTTTAAGCCTTGTCTGTGAAACCGGGGGGTAGTATATATTTTTTTAGTTTATGAAAGTAAACTTTGAAGTATACACTCAGTAAACTACTAGTTTAGTAGTTTTATACTGCAAGTATACTTTGTAAGTTTTCTTTAAGTGAACATAACATCATACTTATAGTTCAATATTTATATATTATTTTTGCATTTAAAGGTGCTCTAAGTGATCCTGGGCGAAGTAACTTCCTGTTGACGTTCGAAGTGTTGTCAAACAAAACAGAGGCTAGCTAGACCCTCCCTCCTCCTCCTCCTCCTGCCCCTCCCCTCCGTGCTTCCTGAAACAGTCATGAACGCGCATTTAAAATGTAAGTAGCTTGCGTATTGACGCTGTTTGTCGGTTATGTGCTGGGGCACTGTTTATTGTTTCGTGGTCCAGGCTGCACCAGTTTGTTTTTGTTGCCGTTTTTGGAGCTTGTGGCGACTACAGAGACCGTGTTTTTTTACAGTGTGTTCAGGGGACAGGGGGATAGTGAGGAGATGTTTGCTGTATGTGACAAAAAATGTTTTGGCCTAAAAACGCTTGACATCGCTTAGAGCACCTTTAAAGTATACTGCTATGTTCCTATTTAGGTATTAATTTTTATACTTGAAAAGTACATTTAACTACTTTAATTTTAAAAACAGTTTACTCTAGCTTCATGCACCCTTTTTATCAACACTTGAATGTGGGTAAGTTTCATAAAAAAAGGCAACATTTTAAACAAAAAGCTGAGAAAATTGCGTTTTTGTCAAAGACTTTGTCTGGATGGGATTCAAAACATAGATGGAGTAGATCGAGTTCATTTCGTCCTGGTTGACATTTCATTCAGTAAAGTTAGGCAGTTTTGATTTACATGCTGTTTAATGTTGATTATCGCGTTATTTTTACTTTTGCATGAGCAATTTTCTATCACTTGTTTCAGCTTCTTCTTCCCTGTGTTTTGAACCGTAGATTCTGTAATCTTTCAGAAGATACATAATGGCGCCCCCTATCGTATAACAGTGAAAACACTGATAGCCGGAAAATTCAGTCAGTGGCGGGGAAAGAGTAAAGTAGATTTGAAGTGAATTCCTATGTACACTACAAGTGGACTAGCCTACACAAAAATTCAGATACTCAGAGCTAGGAACATGTCTGTTTTCTTTATAAATCAATATTTTAAAACAATGCAAGTTTATAAGACTGTTTGTAAAACGATGTGAAAAAGTATATTTAATAGGCTACTCCATTAAACGATTAAACAACTACAAGCCAAGTAAACTTAGAATACTACCTAATTATACTTTTAAGTATATCTCAATCAAAAGACTGAGTACAAGTACAGGCCTAATATACTCAGACTTTTCTGTCAGTATACTTAAGTCAAGTATACTTAAGTGCAATTTTAAGTGTATTTCTGAGAAGTACCAAAAGTATATTTCTGAAAAGAAGTATATAAAAGTAGACTGAAAGTATTTTTAGTTTAAAAGAAGTATACTAATAGCACCCTTCTTTTTCGTAAGGGTATGCCCATCCGACTGGAATACATGTTGATTCTATATTTAAAGGTGTTATGAATCCCAAGAAATTCCTAGCATCAATGCCTTATTTTTTCTCTCAAACTCATTGAATTATTGGATTTCCCCCTTTGGCTTTTCTTGGAGGTGTAAACAGCGCTAGAGCAGCCATGCAAGGTTTGATAAAGCAGTATTACACAAGGCCTCATATGCCGCTACCTTTATGAGAGCTCTTCTTCTTTTAACAAGTTACACAAGAAAAGGAGGGCAGCCCGACGACACAAACGAAGAAACTGTTAAGCTCTGTGACCAAAATACTCTAGTCATGCGGGTGCTCGGTTCAAAAACAGATGACACACACATACAAAGCTGATTGTTGCAACCTTAGAATGTAGGAAAACGATCTCTGCGTGCTTGTGTTTTATGGCGCTTGATATGGAGCATGATATGTGGGCTCGTCTAAAAAGGAAGTGTGGGTATGAAGTGTGTCCATGGAATGCGTTCTTCCTGCTTAGGAGCTTTAATAATAATTTGTCGTTTTACCTCAAAATTGACCTGAATAAAATTTTTCTTAGCTTAACTCTTTTTATGTGGCCGCCTTTGACTGCTGCCTCTGTTGTTGAAGCTGGATCTCACTGCTCACAGCTGCAAGCCCACAAGAGTAATATCTTAGTTTAAGTGATTGCATGGTGTAATTGCTCACTTAAACAGAATCACATCCTCTCATGAAGGATGAAATATTGCATGAAATCAGATGAATGGACTCATAAGAAGTCCACTGTTGATCATGTAACTTCATGCAGGGCTTGCCAAAAGACATTCAACACAATCCACAACCAGTTTTTAATAGAGTCGGTGGCTGTTAACCTCTGGCTACACACAAGTAAATTAAGCCAAATCGTCTATAATGCATGCCGAAACTTTATCATGTTGATTGTCACACTGCTAACAATAGCTTTTTTGTTTCGGGTCTCAGCAGATCTTAAAATCTTGAGGAAGGCATGCAGTTCATATTATAACAATAGACAAGGAGAAGGCGACTGATTCTCAGAATTACCTCTTTCCTTGAAAGGGATTGTCTTATGTAATGTGACATAACAAAAGTAGGTCCTGAGTTAAAGGTTTGTGTTCAACTTTATTGTGTAACAGTTTTATATAGTGCTTACTGTCCAATGACAAAATGGGCGAAAAAACCTATAGAAACATTAAAGGAGGGACAAGAACAACCCAGAATTTCCTAAAAAAAATAAATTAAAAAAAAGAGTAAAATTTTTGTTAAATATTCGATGATTAAGCTAAAAAAAATTTTGTTCTACTTTTTAAGTGAACTACAAAACTCGTGTCTTTTTCTTTCTCATGCATATGTGCTGTTTCTATCCATTTTCATTTTGTGATGATCAAACTTATATACAAAATAAAGGCAGAATAATGCATAATACAAATGAATTATGGCAAATAAAACAAGAATAAAATATAATACATTTAATTAGTTAATTAATTAATAATTTTGGCAAATGAGACCCAAAAAATACTGACAAAAAAAATTGTCATCTACAAAATGAAGTGCATTAAAGGGTTAGTTCACACAAAATTGAAATTTCTGTCATTGATTACTCACCCTCATGTCGTTCCACACCCGTAAGACCTTCGTTAATCTTCGGAATACAATTTTATTTTATTTTTTTTAGTTATATTTATGGGATTTTTGTTCCTTTATTCAGATAGGACAGTAGAGAGCAGACAGGAAAGCATTGGGCAGAGAGAGGGGGCAGGATCGGCAAAGGACCTCGAGACGGGAATCGAACTCGGGTCACCGTGAACACATTTGCGTCATGTGTTGGCACACTAACCACTAGGCTACCGGTGCCAACTTCGGAACACAAATTAAGATATTTTGGATGAAATCTGAGAGTTTTTTTCCCCTATAGAAAGCAACATATTTATCACATTCAAGGTCCAGAAAAGTAGTAGAAATGTTTCACGTCAGAATGCCGGATCAGTATTGGCCGACACTGTTCACGTGAGCAGCACGATGCATGCGTGTGATGCTGACGCCGGAGCCGGCCAATAATGAGCCGGTGTTTTGATGTAGAACCTGGAAGCACTGAATGTAACAACATAGGAGAATGATGGGGAGAGAAGATATTGTTGAATTAAGTTGTTATTTTTGTTTTGTTTTTGCGCACAAAAAGTATTTTCGATGCTTCATAACATTAAGGTTGAACCACTGTAGTCACGTTGACTATTTTAAAAATGTCTTTACTACCTTTCTGGACCTTGAATGTGGCATTTACCTTGCTTTCTATGGGGGATAAAAAAAACCTCTCAGATTTCATCAAAAATATCTTAATTTGTGTTCCAAAGATGAACGAAGGTCTTATGGGTTTGGAACGACATGAGGGTGAGTAATTAATGACAGAATTTTCATTTTTGGAAGAACTAACCCTTTAAACCTTAATTTACGTCACAGTTTCCCAAACTGGGGTTTGTGAAGGAACTGCTGTGGATTTGTTTGTTGATGAAAAAAGAATCATTCATTTAACCATAAAAATGTAAAATTAAAAAATAAAAACAATCAAAATTAAAAAAAAAAAGATTAAATATTTTATTTGTTATGCTATGTGCCTCTGACTTGTGTAATTCCACAAAACTTGAAGACTTTCTGAACATACATAAGCAATAGGCTTAGAAAGGACCATTTAAAAGACAAAAAAAGAAGAATCAATAAATTATGAATAATTTACTGTCATTTTGTGAATATTAGGTAATCATGTAATCAATAAAAATGTAACTGTACTCAAATTATGAATATAATCTAATTACAAGTACATCATTTTTGGAATCTTATTACGTAATCCAGATTACATATAATTAGTTACTACCCAGCACTGCATATAGAGTTCTGGACACAAATGGCCTAGTGTTCCACAAAAAACAAGTCTGCTGGAGATCAAATATTAGAGAAATGCTGCCACCTTCTGGTGATAGATCACCCAAACCATCCCAATTATGAGTTTATCCATACATTATCATGCATCCTTACATTTAAAGGTGATAACTTTGGTTTTGTCTCAGAATGGAATTGAATTGGGTGTGTCCACTGAAACTGAAGATGGTGGCTTGTGTAGTTAACTTTGTGTTGATTTTTAACTTTTAATAATACTACCTCACTGTAAAATCAGACTTTGTTACCAAATGAGTCTGTTTAGTCTCTGCTCCCGAACACCACACAAAGATTAAGGGATCAAAAATAGACCATGGTGTGTCAAAAAATAGCTCAATGAAACGTAATTTTCCAATTCGGTCACTGCTATACAGTAGTTTATCTCTCATGTGTTGACATCATCACATTGACTTGCGTATGATCTCTTATACCAGCACTACATCTCTGGATTCTTTGGTTTACTCTCTGGCTATCTTGTCACTATTTCAAGCCTTTGTTTGGCGTAATATAAATTTATTAGAAAAATCTATGATTTAAGTTAACACATACTTGTTTGGCTTTAGGCTGTTACTATAGCTTGAATGAAATAGCAGAGCTTTGACACTGAAAATAATAATAAAACGGCTCTGTATGTCTAGACTTTAATTCACACCTACCAATGCATGGGGTGTATACACAAAAAAAGTCATAAAGTACAAATTATATCTGGTTTATTGCCAGATATATGCGGTGTATATTTTCTTTCTAGCATGTCTGATGAATGTAATGTATAATATTTACACTAAAAAGTAATATACTGCATATGTTCGGACTATTTTTATTCAAATTTTTATTCTGAATTATTTTATTTTGTTTTAATTTAGATTAACTGTTTTAAACCCCTAGTCTAATGAATATAGTCATTAATTGTCAGAATAGACGATATATGCTGGTGCCATAGATTGTTTTATAGTATTTCTGATTTATTTAGTTTTTTTTAATTTAGAATTTCATATATTGCACAAGTAAATAATCACAAAGGGTATTTAAGGCTTGCGGCCTTTTTTAAGTTATCTAGACATTTCTTTGTTGCTTAAAATGTGGCTTATCCAGATTTATCTTAATATTTAATGTTATAACAATTAAATAATCTTGCAGAAGGACTCAGTTTACAAAATAAGACCTAAATATTGATGTAGGAAACTTTTAATGATAACAAAAGCACTTTTAACCATGTAAATGAACGTGAGCTTGGACACCTTCGGTTGTGACATGGCTTTGCAGCATTTACTTCTGGTTGCTATGTTGTTGTTGCAATCGTGCTTAAATCAGTGGCTGATTTTTGAAAATACACCTTGAAACTATTTGCACTTTTAAAATATTAAGAAAACCAAGTAACTAATTCTCTCTTTTTTTGCTCCTATGAGCAATTACATTCATTTACACTGCAGTGATTAATAATTAATTGTCCTCTCACACAAATCTGTCAGTTACTACACTAATTCTTACATAAAGGGGGAGTTTTAATTAACATTCACTGAAAGTCCTCGGTATTATGTATGGACAAATTTACCCACAAACGATGAACACTTAAATCAAACAATCTTTTTGTCATTTTTACTAATTAAATATGACTCATTTTATGTTGAAAGAAGAACCGTAGCTCGTATTGCATAGCCTGGTGCAATGTAAATTACGGATTTACATAACATTTCAGATAAAAACAAAACTGAAGTAAATGAAATGCAGTTAAAAGGTGTGCTTAAACAGTTTTGGTGACTTTTCAGACAGCAATAGCCTACAAGAATTGGTTCTGACTTCATATTAATTAAAAACACTAAAAATAATTTAAAAATATATATTTTTTTATTTATAAAACACCACTTATTAATATAAAACATTATGTGTATGTTTTAGTACTCGTTCAGAGAGTGTTCAGTGCGACTCATAAATGTTTGATTCACTAAAAAGAACCGAGTCATTCGTTCGGGAATCTGAACGCACTAGTCGCGCTGTATGTTAGTGATTCAATACAAAGAACCGACTCAGAAGAGCCATCCATTCGGGAACCGAACTACACTGCTCAGAGGATTTAAATATGGTGTTCAATCCGCCTCGTATGCAGAATGCAAGTTCAAGAACCATTAACTGATTAAAATTATTTAATTATTATTCGGCTCCGGTGTTTTTTTTAAACGGGAACAGTTCTCAGTTCCCAATTCCGTGTAAGACGCGCATATTTACATAATTTAAGGTTGAAGCTGTGGTTGAGAGACTTCTACTTTAAACATAAGAGTATATCGCACTGCCTACATATAACCAGCTATAACTGTCAGTAGTCAAAGATGGATCGGATGGAATCGCGAACTTTATCCAGTATGATTCATGTCTTCAAAGAGGGCGCCTTTTCTCCGCAGAATCGCCGCTTGCTGACGTTTTTTTGCTGACGCTGTCATGTGATTAGCCTTGCCCGTTCAATGAGAGCTGTTTGCCCCACCCATCTCTTCAACGCTATCTATCTCAATGTACAATTCACTGAGAAAAGGAAATAATCGCTAAAAATACACCCTCGAAAAGGATTCATTCGCCACAATTGGGGATTCAACGCGCTCCGTCCGTAGGGAATCCATCGCTGTCGTTGTGCTGTCGGATTTATCTTCACGTATCCAAATGCACATGATCCACCACCCGAATTCAAGAAGGATACAAAGCGTAGCCTGACAGCGGACTCGGACTGCGATAACCGGTAAAAAAAAAATCGACGGAATCGGTCGCATTTGCATCTGCGGTTGAAAGAACCGTAAGGATCGCCGCTCGCGTCAAAGCAAAGCCTACGGATGTGAGGAGAAATTCAAATTACAGTAACGGAGAAGACGGGCCTCGTTTGATTTGGACAAGCCGAAAAAAAGCGATCAGTCACCATAAGCAGAACAGGAGGGAAAATAGCGTCAATCTGAGGGGGATTTTTCAGCAGCTCCACCGTATTTTTCTCGCAGACAACGTCGTTTCGTAACGGAGTTAAAAGGTTCATGTCGGCCACGGCGCAGGGCGGAATGATCCACATGCCGTCATTTTGGTGGAAATATTTATTTTTTTAATTTGTAGCCACCCTTTCTATCTCGTTCTGCCCGTCTCGTTGCATTGGCGAACGGATTCGACAGCAAGATACCGAAAAGAATCGCGTTTTGTGGAGCTATTCATGATTTTAATAGGAGTCGGTCGTTATATCGGGGAACCGACCATGGATTCGCGACGGGAAATTTGCTAAATCGCCGTCGTGGGAAAGCCGAAATCATTCATGTAACGTCGAAGGCTTCGCTGGATGCACATCCACACAGAGAAATCTCATATTTTATAGCAGCAAGCGCTCGACGGGACTCGGCCGTCTGTAGGCCGGCCTAGTGTTTTCACCACCACCACCTATTCTCGCCAATACTAGTCACCCATAGCTTTCATATTCCCCCGTGCTCCCCTGCCCTTATCAGCGACATCCAGGGGAGTTATGTGCATACAAGTATAAATGTCCCGGTTTTGCATCAAAGTGTTCTGATCGGAGGCCAATCAAGGAATTTGGATCATTTATTCATACGCTAGATTCACCTCCCCCCCACCCCAAAACTTTTCTTGGGTTTTCGGGAAAATGGGTTGTTTGGGCAACAGTAAAACTGAGGACCAGCGAAATGAGGAGAAGGCCCAGCGAGAAGCTAACAAAAAGATAGAGAAACAGCTCCAGAAAGACAAACAGATCTACAGAGCAACTCATCGACTACTACTGTTAGGTAGGTTGGTCTGAAAGCTGAGGTTCTTCTGTCACTGCTGCAGATTCCTGCTGGACGCTGTGACTGACGCGTGTGACGTCATCGGGGCCTTGTCACACGTAGCGTTTCGTGTGAACTTGATGCATTTGTTCCGAGTAAATGATGTCGATTGGGGTTCCTGTGCTGTTGGTAGTGCGGACACCTCTGGGCTTGGGTTGGAGGCCCGTGGTGCTCAATCTCTCCATTCATTCCCGTCTGATTTGTGTTGATTAAGTTTTGCATTATGGAAATATTTGGGCTCACTTGATTTTTATAATTCATTTACAACTATCTCATTGAGATATGTATGCAAACTCTCAAACACATTGCATGTTCATGAGTTTAAGGAGGGGGGATGGGGGGACACTACTGGCCAATGCACACCTGTCAATTTTGAGATTTTGCACTTTTGCAAAAGTGTTTTTTCAGACTGGTGGAAAGAAAACATTCGAAATACACTTTTAAGTGTGTATTTTATAGCACTTTATCTATTTCGTTTTCTCAAAATATTTTTTCAGAAGTCAGAAATCTCCACTTCAGCAGAATTTACATAAACCAAACTTTACAGTTTTATTCCTCTCTATATTCTGAAGGTTTCTACTGAGGGATTCGTTGATATATATAATTTGCCTGATTTTATACAACATTTTATTCCTAAAAAAATTGTGAAAATAATTTTTTTTCTGGCTGTTGATAGTATTTTCTGATTTATGGAGTGATAAGAGATCCAAAATTCCTTTTGTAAAAACCTTTTGAATTTAATGTCCAAAAAATTCGACATTGAACCTGATGTCATCCAATATTCAGATTTTTGTTCTAGAAATGCATGCAAATTAGCGCATATTTAATTACATAACGCCTCATTTGCATATTGAAACATAACATTTTAGAAAACTTGTAATATAAAAAATGTTTGCAATTTATGTTATCAATCAGCTGGGGTAGTATGGTGATATCTATTAGTTAATTTTTTTTTTACCCTATTCACCTGGGGTGTCTCGCCTTAAGATTGTTTCGCTAAAGTAGCAATGTGCTTATCCCTGTTCATATAGATAGAAGCAATATAACTTTTTAAGTTATTGGAAGATTAATGCATATTTTTGGGGGGTTTAGGTTTAATTTTAAGACTTTTTGACATGCTGTATATCTGAAGACATTTGAAATCATTTTGACATTTTATATCTAGGGTTGTTTGCATAGTACTATTTTATGGTTTAGCATTCTGGGCATCCCTAAAATTATAATAGTAAGAGATGACATATATAATTCCCCCCTATATTTTTACACTTTAAATTTGAAGCAGAAACTGATTAATATCAGTATCAGTTAATTTTTTTTTCATATGCTTAAAACATTCATATTTTAGATTATTGATAGACCATTGTATTAGCCAGGCAAATAACAGAAATGGTCATTTCGCTTATTGTCATTTCCAAAATCTACTGATAGTCAATGAATGAATGATACACATTTTCAGTTTTTTTATGTTTTTGTCAATTGAGTAAATACAGTAAAAAATAATTGTTTATTATTTAAAAACTTATTTGCTCTCATTATACTCTAGTATGTTTATATCAGCATCATGTTGGCCATCCTGTTCTCTAGATTTCGGCACTGGCGTTTTAGGCTATTTAAAAACCCATATTAGACTAACACTACTTACCTTGCTACCTTGAACCTGATATAATCAGCAAGCATTTCAATTTCATAGCCAGGCATGAAGATGTTTTAACATTGGTTTGATTTGATTTAGTCTCTGTTTAAGAGAGGTCTGATAAAACCCAGTTCTATTTGTTTAGCATGGTTCAGCTGTACACATGGCCTAAAAGTACTCTGTTCTAAATCAAAATCCTGTGTATTCAACATAGCGAAGCACTCTAAATCATAATGTCTGGTATTTAAGGGAGGAAACGGTTATATTTCTAGATACCCATGATTGAAGTGTGTCATAATGATATATGATTTAGGGATGTGTACCAGTGTAATTGGAGCACAAAAGTGGAATTCCTGTATGCAAACAGGCCTGTTTGACACAATTGGAGCCTGGTAACAGAATATGTGTTGTGATAAAGAGGTTCTCATCATGCATCTGAACTGAGAGCCTAAATCTGAGGTGTTTTGTTGCTTCTGTAGCTTGTACTGTGGAGAAGTTAACTCTCTTCTCATATTTAGCACTTGGAAACTCAGACAACTGTGCGCTATTGACCATAAATTGTAGAATCGTTCAGCTGTTTGACAATTATGGCTCTAAAAGTTCCTTAACATTATTTTATTGTGCATTTCACTATTTGATTTAATGGATAGCTAACCAGTTACTATTTAGTGGAGGTTTACTTGCAAGAGTATTGATTGGTGATATTGGAGTGTTCATAATTTAATGAACTATCACAATCAGTGAATGAAGCATCTTTTTTAAATCTTGTGTGATATGAAATATGGATTCATAAAATTTTATATGCATAGTAACAGACAGTTATGATATTCCAAATAAAAGGGGTTGAATATGATGGTTATGATGGCATTATTATTTATGACATTTTTGAATCTCCTACACAGATTTTTGGAATAATATTTGATATACAGTTTGTGCTTTGGATTTTAGAATGAATTTTCTGCTAGAAATCCATGTTTAGTTTGTGGTTTAAAAGAAATGCTACTGTGAAATTTAGTTAATTATTCCTGTTGAATCAGGTGATATCTGACCCCCCTCCTCCCACATCCCTTGTGATTTATATCTTTCTCTTGCTCGTCTCTCAGGGGCTGGAGAATCGGGGAAAAGCACCATAGTCAAACAGATGCGCATTTTACATGTCAATGGCTTCAATGCTGAGTAAGTATGGCTTTCACATTTATGTACTTTTTTGATTCCGCTTAAGTCAAACTCAGACTAGTTTTTTATTGCATCCATAACTATAGCATACAGTCAAGTATGATATAGAGCATAAACAATCCCAGTTTGCCATTTTGTTGGCAAATTCGTCTTGCTGTAATGTTTTTCGGTGATGCTCTCTTACTACTTTTGAAGATTTGGGAGGATGTTGAAATTCAAGTCATTGTGGTAAAGGTGTGCTTTATGTTTATTGTGGTGTTCTCTTGCTGTATTTCAGAGTGTTATATGTAGAACCTTAGTGTATATCTATTTATTGTGAAATGCAGTGCTTTATTTTGTTTCATGATAGGACTTTTTATTAATGCACTATGGATATTGATCACTGAAAATCCCATTATAATTAAATGCTGACTTTTTTATTTCAATAAGTAGTTTACTATCCAGAAATGCTTAGCTGGTTTGAAACCAGTTTTGTGATTACTTTTTCTAAAGTTGCTATAATCTAAATCTACTCCCCGAACAGTGTAGTAGAGATGTCCAAAAACACTACAGAGGCTATAGAAATTAGGACAGTCATTAAAAAAAATTGAATGCTAAATTAAGACAAAATAAATAATTGTTGCATGAATTAGTCAATAGTAAAATTGTGGTTTTAGCAACTGGAAACAAGTTCTAATTTGATTACTAGAAAGCAGGAAAAAGTCAGGAAAACAGAATTATTAATGCTAGGGCTTGGTGGTATATGCTGTGTAATATTAGAGATTTTTCTATACCATTTATGCTTGTTCATGAGACACAAAACATGTACTAATACATTATTTACATGCATTTAATCTGGTATTCAATTTATGTATGGTCATGTGTTTGCATTTTGGCTAATTTATAGACCTATTGTGCCAGAGAAACAAGTGCAGAGCCATCTTTAGAATTCCATTTTTGCCATAGCTCTGAATATTTCTATGGCATCGTTGTTGAAGAGTAATTAGCTGCTGAAATGAATTTACTTTTTCATGAATTTATGTAGAGTTTAACAATGTTTATCATGAGCATTGTAATGTTTGAAGCGGATGTCATAACAAATGTCGTAGACCGGGAAGATTTTAAAACAAGCGGTTCATTCATAAATCCGTATGCTATGGAAATACAAGCTGGAAGACAGAACACAATGACCGCAGAGCTGAAAAGGGGCGGGGCTACATAAGGTCTATCACAACTTGCAGCTCATCCAATAAGAATTAAGAGAGTCGGAACCGTCATTTTTTTATAATATTAGTTACAAGTCTTTCATTTTTAACTCCAGCGTTTTATAATGTGAGACATTTTGCATCCATTATAGTGAAGGAAATACAAATAAAAAGTAATTAATTGTGATAAAGCACCTTCATTTGTAAAGTATTTAATTCAATGGATTATTCAAACATAGACTTCAACACATAAATATTTGATTATAACAAATAACCTTGTAAAAATATAAATATAAAACAATTTTTGTTGAATTTCCAGCAAAAATAACTAATGTACGATTCATACTGTGATAAAAAAAAAAAATTGGTTTAATGTCCACCCCTAAGTAGCATTAAGTTGTTTAATTGATACCATTTCTGACATTAAAACTATTTTATTACATGTTGCCTTAAAATTAATTGATCTGAAGTAAGTGTTTTTTTTGTTTTTTTGTTTTTTACAGAGAGAAAAAACAGAAAATTCAAGACATCAAGAATAATATAAAAGAAGCTATAGAGGTAAGTTTTGAAGGTTCTTGAATGTAAAACTTAATAACATAAACATGTAAAAACGTGAATGCACTGAATCTGACTATCTTTGTTCCTTTACAGACTATTGTGACGGCAATGTCCATGTTGGTACCTCCAGTCCAGTTAGCCTGTCCAGCAAATAAGTTTCGAATTGATTACGTCCTCAATTTAGCCAATCAGAAGGACTTTGAGTTTACAGCGGTGAGTAGAAGTATATTCTGTCACCCCATTACCCCCAAGTCTGTGTACCGTCCCAGTATTGTTCCGCCTTTTTTAAAAAAATTTTACATTTTTTTTTATTAAATATAGAACAAGTTTAAATGTAGAAATGGCAAAGAAGTGTGTAAGCGTAGTTTGTACATCTATTAAGTGTTACATGCACCTAGTTTTGGGCTGATTGTCATGGATCTTCTTGTCAGACCGCACCACAAGTTTGTTTTGAGTGTTCTCCTCGGTCGTAGGGCCTTGTGTGTTTTGTGCAATTATAATTAGCAGCTATTCTTTGCTTAGGGACAACACATAGGTGAATTGAAAAAGCGCCCCACCTGAGGGAAATGTGGGTGTGTGTTCGTGTGACTCTCAGGTATAATGGTGTGGCGTTCATTACGACTGATTACTTGTAATAACCTCTAAACTCTCCCTTAAGAGGGCCTCACCTGAGCCACACACCTTGTCACCCAGGACCTCCCTGCTCCCTCATCACCTAGACAGGTGCTGTGTCTAGGGAAAGGGGAGTGGAGAGCCGCCCTGACCTGCGCCAACGGGCCTGCTTAAGATTTAATTACGGGTGACTCAAACTTAGTGGCCCTATGGACTTAAAAATAGGTTCACCTGCTGGTTTAGACAACGTTTTAAATAGTTAGCTGCTACATTATGTAAACATTACTAGAATTATTAGGTTATGAATACAATGAGTTGGTATTTTTGACATCTAAAAACTGGATATGTTACAGGTTCGCCAGGATAGCTGCGTGGTTCCGAGTTGAACGTTAACTGTTTAACTTTACAATTGAGTGCAGGAAGGGGTTGTAGTTTTAGTTTTACTACTAAGAAGATACTGCCCCACCCTCTCTCTCTCTCTCTCTCTCTCTCTCCCTCCCTCGGTGGCCCCAGGGCCCACTGGGAACCAGTCTGACTGGTTGATTGTGTTGCAAGCAAAAGACAAAAATAAAAAGCAAAGCAATTATTGACATTTATAACTCAGTCATGTCATTTTAGGATATAAAGACCCATTGAAGTTTGTAGATGACTGCTATTTAGCACTGTTGCATGGCTGAGTTGTAATATTTCCATTAAAAGGAAAAAAACTAGCTGTGAAGATGTCGAGCTAGGAGGAAACTGGTGAAGAGTATTAGCATGACGATGGAGAGAAAGACATATGTAGATGAGATGAATAGAAAAATTCACACAATGCTTTAGCATTACTCTTCATGCGAGGGCTGGGCAAAATAGCTAAAAATATCTTCTTCTTTTTTTTTTGCCATTTCATCATTAAACATCTCAATAAGAGGATCTGTCATTTTACCAAACAGCCACTGTTGAAAAGTGCATTCAAAAAGTTTAATGTAAGAAACACCAGTGAAAACAATTGAAATACTCAAAGTATGTTACTTATCCATTAATGAAGAACAGTTTTAACCTACATGTATATTTTACTGTTATATTTAATGCCACATGTAGATTTCCATGAAAATTTTTGAACGATGGAAACAATGTTTAATCAGAATCTTATTTATTGAATTGATACTTTGAAAAAGACGGTTTGAACTGATTCAAGGAAATGTATCAAAATGACCAACTTTAATGCCATTTTAGCTACTAAAGTTTAAATTTGAGGCACTTTTATAATGTTCTCATACTTGTTACTTTTATATTGTTCTTACATTGGTTAATTTAAATATCAGGAATATTCATTATATTACTCAGCCCTACCTTAAGCATGTTGTAGAAGAAATATTGCAGTGTTTAATTGTTTTCATAGTTCCAAAACATCATAGTTTATTCATCGAAAACTATTGTCTCATGCGCCTCACTTACATTATTTATGTCACTGATGCCTCTGGTGAAAGTTCTGTATAAAGAACATTACTTAAATTTCAATAATTATCTTACGATGGCTTCAGTTAAGATTTGTTTGGATTTACATTCTGTAATTTAGTTTGTTTAAATGTATTATATTATTTAATACATGTATTTATATTAATATTTTTTACATTTAGTTTGATGTTGGTTTTGCTTGTAATTGCTGATAAACTTTGAATTATCAAAATAATTTCTTTGTGTAAAAATTCTTGAAGGGGTCATGAATTAAGTAATCAAATTTTCCTTGAGCATTTGACGCAAAGGCCTTTTCAGAGAGGACACGGAATGTGCTGCGCTGGCCGCTGGGTTCGGCGTAGCCCTTCAGATACAAAGCGATTTGCGCTGCGCTGGGCAGAGCAAAGTAGGCGGAGTTTTCAAAACATTTGCGGGAGTTCTATACATCTAGTCATTTGATCCCCCTGTTTCTATTGGCTGCGTGGGTAATCGTCACAGAGCACAGCGGCGAAAGTTGAACTATTTTGAACTTTGACCGCGGCATGCGCGCAAGCTCGCCAATGGTACGCTCCGCTTCACGTGCGCTTTGGTGGACGCAGCAACAGACCGTCCACACGCGGTGCTAGCCATTAAAATAATAAAATGGCCCTTTTTTCATTTGTTCTGTACAAAGAAGTATATGTTTTGTGTATATGAAAGTATGAATTTTTTTTGATTTATATAATAGTATATATGAGAACAATATACTGGTATGATACAAAAATTCAGATATCCACAAAATAAATATATAAGGTAAGAGCAGTGAGAGTTGGTGGGTGGCGTGATTCTCAAGTGTGTGGCTCTAGCAACGTAGTGGCACTCCTTTATGATAAAGGAGTTGTGCCAAAGTGAAAGCTACCATTTCCAAACACAAACAAAGATCAAGCGAGACAAAGTCCCGTTCCCTGTTGGGACCACGGTGTCACTCTTCCTTTGTCCCGGCTCGTTTGCTGTTCAGGTTCATGCCAACATAGGCACTACATATAAACAGCTTTATAAATTGGGACAGTTCTGACTGTGTCCTGCTCAGATTGGAAGTTTTTCATTTCAGATGCTCATTCATATTTCACCACCATGTGTGAATTGCAGTGGGCGGTCAGAATCGTTTAGTTCCGTCTTGAACTCTTCTATAAATGTGGCTTTTGTTATACATGAAGTGCGTACGTTGTTTGGTGTTTTTTTTTTTTTTTTTTTTTGCATGTTGTCCGAAAGGACAAAGCAGAAGAGCTGAGCTGATGCATATAATGTTAACATCTACCTCTAATATTGTCTTCTACAGCAAAATAATAATTATTTTTTTCTTTAAAGCAGGGGATCTCAAAGTGGGGTCAGTGACCCATAACCAGGGGGTTTGCAAAATAATTTGCTATACCATATTTTCCGGACTATAAGTCACGTTTTTTTTTATCTGAAACGTTTATATTCCAAAGTGACTTATATAATGCATTTAACGTCAAGTAATCAAAACATAGACATTTAGAAATAGGCACTTAAAAGTTTCTAGATCTATTTATCATGTCTGTGCGTCAAGTATTCGCTGTGTGGTTCATTTTTGACATGCTCCAGAAAGATGTTCAAGGAGACCGAGATTGCAGAAAACGCATCCTGTTTGTTTTCTTTATTTGACAAAAGGATGTTTTGTATTTAGTAGTTATTTTGAATATACACAAATGAAAATAGACACTTTAACATTTTGAACGATGTCTTAATCTTATCTGTATGACCATAAATGATGGTATTAGGTTGTTTCCGCTGCTATGACGAAAGTGATCGTGCTTAACACACACACAACATATCAGTTGTAGCACTGCTAACTTGACATCGCAGCCTGTTCACTATCAAAATAAAATGCAGTCAGTCGAACATATAAAAAGATATTCTGCTTAATTTAATTTGTCTGTTGTACAACAAGAACACTGCCGGTCACTTGCTGTTATTCCAAACTTATTTCTTTGCATGTAAAAGATGCTATTTTGTGTGTATATTGGGACCTAACTGTAGTACAAAGCCTTCTTTACATAAATAATAGTTTAGCATCCAAATGTTACGTCGCAAATATGGAAACATTTGGACCGAGTGAGAGGTGCACAAACTCGACGCCAGTTTCAGTTTCGATTCAAATAAATGAGTTTAGGCTTGATGTTTTAAATAAATGTTACTTTTCGTTCTTGTTTTGTTCTGAATATGATTAATTTAATGGATTTGTTATGGAGTGAGGGGAAGTAAAAATAGGCCTACATGTTTATAATGTTTGTCAACGGTTCATTTTATTTACTGGTATTTTACATTATTTATGAATATAGGCTAATAATATAATGTTGTTGTTTTTTTGTTTTTTTTTATAACCGATGCAACTGTGTGTGTGTGCGTGCGTTTTTGTGACATATCAGGACACAAATGTGTGTAAGACATGGGTATGACATAGGTATTACAAAAAGAAGTGACTTATGAGGACATTACAGCATGTCCCCACTTTTCAAAAGGCTTATAAATCATACAGAATGAATTTTTGTGAGAAAGTAAAAGTGTGCACAGTTTCCTGTGATGGTTAGGTTTAGTGGTAGGGGTAGGGGTAGTGTAGGGGGATAGAAAATACAGTTTGTACAGTATAAAAACCATTACGCCTATGGAATGTCCTCACAATTCACAAAAACGAACGTGTGTGTGTGTTTTCTCTCAACAATGCAAATTTAACCCTGGCAAATACTGTAATTTCTAAAATTGTGCTGTATTATTAAAAAGTGCTTATGATGGAGACCATTTGCACAAATAAAAAAAAGAAAAAGCATGTTGTTAATTACCCCCACCCACGTTAACTTTGGCCTTAATCACTGTTATAATTATAAGGGGGTCCTTGGAAAATCTTTTCCCCTGTAAGGGGTCCCTGGCCCCAAATATTTTGAGAACCTCTGCTTTAAAGTACTCTTCTTCATCTTGTAACGTTTGTTTCCTTGTAGCCTCCAGTATTTATTACGAGTTGATGACATCCTAAATCAGAAACAGGATTTTTCCTTAGGTTCACATTTAAACTATGTTGGGAGTCATTATTTTCGTAAACTCGTGTACTTGTGATGTATGTGTATTCATAGACATGACATTCCTCATTAGAAATTGTAATTTTTGTCCCCAGCATTCCTATACAATTTATTTTTTGTTTGTTATTATGTTGAAATCTGACATTTTTTATAAAAAATACAATTTGACAATACACTAATTATAAAAAAAAAAAAATGTTAATAGAACCATTGAAGGAATCAAAATCATTGAAATGTTAAAAGTGGAATCTGAATCCGAACCAGAATCTGGTATTCTTGTGTGCAAAAATCCCAAATCATATTCTTGATTGGTTGTTGAGAGCCTGTAATCAGTGGTAGCGTTTTTTATTTTTTTTACAGGTTAGCATGCTCTAAAGTGTTCTTGCAAACCATACAAACACGTTGAAAAATGATACGCAGACAAACTACAGAGGTGCAAAAGATTTGCCTGGATTCCAACAGCTAGTTTATGGATCTGTCCTCTCTTCCACTTGTCTTCCCAACAGGAATTTTATGAACACACAAAGACCCTGTGGCAGGATGAAGGAGTGAGAGCTTGCTTCGAAAGATCCAACGAATATCAACTGATCGACTGCGCACAGTAGTGAGTATTATGTTCCTTTTAAATGCTGGGTTTGAATTGCTTTTTAATTGTGCAGAATATTTAGTATTTGAAAGCTAAATGAGAACAATTTCAACCGAGCTGATTCGCATTGGAATATTCTTGTAATAGCCGATCAGATTGGTTGCACTCGACTCTCTTGACTTGGTCTGTGTGACTTTCTTGACTTGGTCTGTGTGACTTTCTTAGCACGATGCATGTATCGGACTGATTTATGCATTCAAGAGGGAGGGAAATAAAAATGCGATGAGGGCAGAAATGACAGAACGTGAAAAAGAGACTGATGAGTGCTAGACATATGCTTTCAGAAGACATGGAGATCTGAATGTTGAACACGGTAGGGTATACATTGAAAGGGTTCCTGCATTGTGGCGCATATATATATGCGTGTCCTGTCCTCTCCCACAGCCACTGGTAGTTGTTGTGGATCAGACGCTGGCTTGAGCCGTTTAGACCGGAAGTGCCCCCCTCCCCCCCACTGCTCCCCGCTGCACGCTTATGTAAACGTAGAGCAGAGAAAGAGAGAGAGAGCTATTTTTAACTCGCTGGTTCACTCACTCACAGCAGAAGAAGACGGTTTGAGAGAGAGAGAGGAGATTCGCAAGTATAGCAAATAATGCATCTCTCCTTTTGAAGGAGAAAAATTAGCTTGAAGTGAGAATGGTGGCTACTTGCGAGGGTTTGGAGGGCAACTCCCAACCTCCCAGACTGCAAAGAGGGACGGAGGAGAATGACTGTGCTGTTTCAAGCGCGCACAAGCACGTACACGCGTTCAGCGAGAAACTAGCGTTGTCAACCGCTCGTCCTGTTATGAGCTCATTTTTTCTGTCTGAGTGTTTTCAAGGCTCTTCCTGTCACATGGCCAGGTGTCCATATTGAATGTGTGCGTACGTGTATGCGTTTGTGTTTTCATTCATCTCTGTTTCTTTGTACGTTCGAGCTGCAGCAGTATTGTAGGCTCAATAATGTTATCGTTGATGTGGAGACGAACACAAAAATGGCTACAAAATGCAAGGGAAGAATACAGACTTATCAGTTTGTTTTTGTTCATCCCGCAACTTTCTTTCCCTCTCTCCTTATTTGTTCTTCCTGCATCTGCTAGTAGCGTCACTGCAGTCACAGAAAATGGCTGATAGAAAAAAAACCAATGAGAATAGTTACATTAGGGTTATGCTGTTTTCAGAGGAAGCATGTGTATTAACAAAGAAAGTTGACTCTTTCTACAAGCTCTCTGTATTTTTGTAAACCAGAGAAGAAGAAATGTTTGTTTGTGGTTATATCATATCATGTAAAACAATATTTTCTGTCTTACGCTGTTTTCTACAAGCTTTCTGTTCTCATAAACTAAAGAAACTTTGTATTCCTCTTTTTTTTTTTTTCTTTTTTTTTTTGCATTTCGTTTGCGTAAATCCCAGTGCATGGAGAAAACAATTGTTCCTTTGATGTTATCTATAAGCTTTCTGCATTTCCATAAAACAGAGAAATGTTGGATTCCTGCCCGTTTACATTTGTAAATGCAAATCAAGTGCATGGATTCCTTTTAATTTCTGACAACGGTCTCTTGACTGAAATGTTGCTGTCTCAGTAAAAATTGGATTTCTTGCAGGCAACAGCAATATGCAGGACTTTTTTTTTCTTTTGCATTATTTCCTGTATCGAACGCACCTGCCCGCAACTATTCAGGTGTGCAAGTGGTGTTCAAATAGAGAAAACAAAAGACATTTTTCTTTAGGGTGCTATTATTACAGAAAGCATGCGGACAATATTTTCATGGAGCTCTCTATATTTTTGTGAAGCAGAGAAATGTTCTTGCTAGTTCACATTTTGCCAGCATAATGAAAGGAGGTTTTAGAGTTTTCAGAGAAAGTAAAAAAGAAAAAAAAAACAGCTTACTATGTTTTGTAAAAATCTTGTGCACAGAGCTGAAAAAAAAAAAATTACATTACGGAAGTGTTGCATTCCAGCTTGTTTGTGTTTCGTAAGGGTTTCTTATTTTTATTAGGGTTTGGATTTTTTTTCAGTTAAAGGGTCTGTATGTAGACTTCAGAAACCTTTGTTATGAGCGACACTGGTGGCCTTTATGTGAACTGCAACCAGTAACTTATTGCTTGTTCACGCACTCGTGCACATGTAACGTACAAGAGACTGAACATGATTCAGTGCCCCGATATACTCACAGTGAAGTTCTTTTTCATTCTTCACTTGGTAGTAAAAAGTTGGAAATACATTTGCAGTGAACACCCAGATGCTGTTTAGATGAATATGTAAATATTTGCTACGCTCTTTTCTCTCGATAACAAAATAAACACACAATGACAGCGGTGAGAAAACAGCAGTTAAGAAAGCTTCTGATCATAGCAATGTGGACACGTTTGTACCAGCTCTGCGATTCATGTCGACAGATGGGGTTATTAAAATTACACTATTATAATAGGTTGATAATAAGTATATTTGAGACTACTATAGACTATAGATCTGGCTATGTGACACTACAGTTTGAATTAATTCCTTTTCTTTGCATGAGACATTGGCTATGTTTACATTCACGCTTTTTGCTTCAATCTGAATGAATTAATTCCGATTGATGAATGCAAAATAAAGTGATTGGGTTGACGTGCGCGTTTATATGCCACAAGCTTCAAATCGGAATAGATTTTTTGACATGCACACAAATACAGAGTTTCCAGCTATTTGCGCATAACTATTCTCCTACATTAGTTGTTTATTTGTTTTAAACAGCAGACCTAATATTTATCCATTTCTGGTCATAATTTGAAGACAATTAGCATATGAACCGCTGTGCCATGCTGCTTATCACGCAGTAAAAATGCCCCTCCCCACAGCCAAAACCAGTCGTCTGTGGATGAGTGCGAAAGAAGGACTGGTGCAACGTTGTCCTGCTCCACTTCACAGACGATGAGTGAAAAGAGAATTTTAGAATGACAGGACACTCATTTATGACACTGTATTCAACAGGAAGAACAGCTTGTTCCGCGCGTCATACATCATTAAGCCATTTCTACATCGTTGCACATGCGCAGTACTTTCCAGTAGGCTTGCTGCGATTGTCGGTGTTGATGGTGTTACCAGTGTTCAGTCGCAACACCGATTACGTCACTTGCCCATCGCATCACCGCCCCCCACAATCATTTAGATTTTTTTTTATAGTAATGAAAATAATTTAGTTCAGTTACAAAACACACACTACAATTAAAAACTGAACGCATCTGCTCAATGCAGCGTGAGCCAAAACAAGAGCAGCACAGATCAGCAGCAGGAGTCCGATTTCATTTATCACAAGAGTGAGGAGCTGACTGGAAAGCTAGATTTTTGCAATATTTTGGATTTAAACCCAGTGCTAATAGGGAACCTGCAAAGGATTAGTTGTTTTTCTAGTTGTTGTTTTTCATTAAGAATAATAACCTACCATCCAAGCAATTGCCGCCCCCAAATTGGCGCTGATTTGAAAGCAAAAGTAAAATCCGCACGGGCATTCATAGTCTATTGGCGCGCAGCGTTTTCAGTTCATTCATATGGAAGCTCAACTTACATAGGAATTAATTAAAAATGCTCGTTCCGCACTGTTATGAATGCCCCTGTGGCAGTGCGTATTTTACTTTCTCTTTATCTCAAATTAGCGATTTAAAAGTAAGGTGCAAAAGAGGCGAAGCCCCCCTCCCTCCTGGTGATACCAGAATTACTGGTGTTGTCACACGTCAATTAACCGGTGGGAAAATTTGAGCCCTCAATCCAATTACTAACGGATTATTTGGGTTGCATGTAAATGTAGCCACGCAATACAAAAATTCACGAATACATGAAAATTCCTACATATTACCACTTTAAATCATGTGTGTATTACAAAGAAACAATTAGCCTTTGGCTTCTTGGAGCTGTCTATAATTTTTGTAAACCAACATGGTAAAAAATAAAGGTTTCATTGGGGTTCTGTTTTCAGAGAAAGTAAAAAATAGTATATTCCAGAGATATGTTGCATTGATGTGCATTTAGTAGACGTAAAGAAATGTTTCATGGACGCCTGTTTTCAGAGAAAGCAAAAGATTTACCATTTTCTATACGGTTTCTATTTTTCAGAAACCAAAGAAGTGTTGCATTCTTGCTTGCATGAGTTTCAGAGAGGGAAAAAACGGCCTATTTTCAAAGAAAGCAAAGAATATATATTTTCTACAAGCTTTCTATATTTGTGTAAACCAGATAAACATTGCGTTCTTGCTTGTCCGTAGTTCCTAAACACAAGCCCAGTGCACGGAGAAAAAAATTCCTGAACCATCCGCCATGTTTCTTTCTGTCTCTTCAAGCGTCTCTCTTTCTCTCTTTTCTTCCCCTATCCCTCTTTTGCGAAACCAGACCTGTTTTTTCTCTCGTTCTCTCTTTTTGCTTTCCCCTCTCTCTTTGACTGGCCCTTATCCACCTTTCCCTCCTCCCCTCCTCTCTCTCTCGCTCCACTCCCTCTGTCTTTTTCTCTTCACTCTTTCTCTTCACTCTTTCTCTTTCTGTCTGTCTCTCCCTCTCTCTGGCCTCTCTCCAGTCACACAAGATTTGGAGCTGATAGTCTATTTATAGCGCCTGTGGTTCTGTCGCTATGACAACCGAGCTGGAGGCCAGGGCGCCAGGGAGCTATTTTTGGAACGCCGCTGTAATGTCAGACACAGCCTTCTCTCTTTTCTTTCTCTTCCACCGCTCCCTCTCTCCCGGTTTCTGCTGCTCCCTTACTCTGGCGTTGCAAACTTACAGAAGTGTGTGTTTAAGAGAGACAAAATGCGGTTGGAGGCTATCGATTAATTCACAGTTGTCGTTGAATTAACATATTTGCGGAGATAAATATAGCTATCTTTTCTTGTAAGTTGCATTTAATGAAATGCTGAACTCCAAATGCTGTTGGATACATCATTTTTATTTTATTTTTTAAACATATAAAATAAAACATTTTATATGTATAATACATTTTTCTTTTAATCAATAAACGTTTGTTGTTGAACGCCACTGTTGTTTCTGAAAGGCTTGCGTTAGATATCCTCTGTGCCGTATCGTGCCACGCACACATAAGCGGCCCTCTCTGAGCCTAAACAGTGTTTGCCGTATTGGCCCCGGAAGCTGCCTAATCCACACTCTTAATACTCCACTGTTAACTAGATGAGCTGTAACATTAACCAGATTAGTAAGCGATGAGGATATTATCAGCTTTTCCATGTTAATACACCATCGGCTCACTCTACTCTCTATGAATAGATTTTTTTCTTTGCATGTTTTTTTTTCTTCTTGGCTTTACTTTTTAGCTATTAAGAGACTTGCGTTACTTTTTTATCATTACTTTATTTGTTTGTTTGGTGTTTTTTTTTGTTATTTTAAATGCTCCATGCTGTAGTCCATTGTAAATGTAAATATATTAGTTAAGTATTAATAATAGTACTCAATTGTTCATTTCCAGAAATTTTTATTAAAAATATATATATTTTTAATTTGGGGACAAACCTTTGCGTATTTATAATTTATGTGCTTTTTTTTATTAGGGCTGTCAAATTGATTTAATCACAATTGATCACATCTAACACAAG
Source organism: Anabarilius grahami (assembly GCA_003731715.1). NCBI lineage: Eukaryota > Metazoa > Chordata > Actinopteri > Cypriniformes > Xenocyprididae > Anabarilius > Anabarilius grahami. Next base: position 796,697 of record RJVU01043279.1, on the reverse strand, counting down.
TTGGTATTTACTTAATATATGTGTGTATATGTATTATTACATTTATTATATATAATATATATATGTGTGCCTGTGTGTATACACACACATTTATTTGTGTGTGTGTGTGTGTGTGTGTGTGTGTGTAAACAATAAGCATTATATCCCCCAAAATATTTAATAGTTTAAAGAAAGCAACTGAGATTTGAGAAGTTTAAAAACTACAAAAAGTTTTACAAACAACTGATATGGTAGTGAATAGGATAACTCATTCAAAAAATATATATATTTTCAGTGAATTTTGCCATTTATCTAGAGAAAGTATGAATACTTTAGTTATTAGTGCGATGACTAAGAAGCAGCAATATTGTATGTACTAAATGTAATTAAACCGTTTTATCCATCCATACTATTTGCTGCAATATTTATTATCATCTTAATCGGTAAAATATTTTAAGATAGAGCTTAAGTAATAATTAATTTAAAAAATGTTAATCGACAACATTTTAAGGCTGTATTTTTAGGCTGAATTATTGGTGATTTATATTTTGAATTGTCCACTTTTGTAGTCAAAGTATGAATGCAGTTTTTGTGTAGTGGTTAGTAAGATGCAGTATAATAAAACAATTAGATCCATCTAAAATATTTGACATCTTAATATTGTGCTTTTTAAAATAATTCTTAACAGGCAACATTTAAGGGCTATGTTTTGAGGGTCAAGTTGATGGGACAATGATATGGGATATATATATGTGTGTGTGTGTGTGTGTGTATGTATTTATGTATAAATTATACACTTTTTTTTTTTTTTTTTTTTTTTTTATGTTGCTGCACTTTTACTTGCTTTATGCCTGCTACAGACTGTGCGATTTCAGCAATCCTATAAGATCATTTCAAATCACACTGTACGACATGGATCTAATAAACTTGTGTACGACATGTATGTAGACTGTACGATGATGACACCTATTGAATCATAGTCTATGACGCAAGTTAGTGTAGACGAATAAAGTGTCATCAGAATGCGCTAGTGGTTAACAAAAAGAACAAGATATCGCACTTTGGCAATTGTGGTTTTTTATGTGTGCTGAAAAAAGAGGAGGAGAATATGGACTCGCTCATGGCTAGGGAAAAGAGGCCAACTTGGCAAGCCAGTTTTGCAAATGGAGCTCAAGGAAAGTAGTTTTAAGTTGTGGCGCTATGTCGCGTTAATCAATACGCCATTTCATGTTGCATTTTTATTGGCTAGTCAGTAGACATAGGTCGTAGCAGCAAACACACTGAGATGATCATGCAAAATTTCTGAAACTGTCATGAAATTTTCGCAGGCTATCTTTGGTCGCAAAACTGTGACAACGGCCGTCTTTGAACCTCCTTCGCTGTACGACGTATGACCACCGTTTAGGTTGCCACGATTTATCATCTTTCGTCTGGGACAGCCCAAAATGAGTACCGGGCTTTACTTGCATTGTTACTGCAGTGAATTGCTTTAAGCATGAGTGAGCAGCATACTTTTTTATATAATAAATAAAGGGAGCTGAACAGTAATTCTGTGTGGGCCAAGTCATATGACTCATGTGATACGTTGTGTGTGTGTGTTTGGCCAGACCATCCATTTACAGCTTGAAGTGTTTTTACAATATTTTTTTATTTTTTATATTTTTTTATATTGAAGTTGCTGCCTAATTATATCTGCACTGCATGCTATAAGAACAACTCGATATGTGCTAACATCCATCTCGTGTGTTAAGACTTTTAACATCTATCACATGCTTTCAAGAGTCTGTGCTATACACTGATCCGAATTAGAATCTCTGCAACTGTTGGCAGACATCGGCGCGCAACAATTTCACAAACTTCCTGCCGTGCGGCCGTTTGAATTCTAGAATTCCACTTGAGTTGAGACTGGATTTGGAATACCGGGCTATATATACTCGGTCACAACTATAGTGGTCTCTTCTGCTTGGCATTACAACAGCGGAGGCTGTACGCGTCCTCAACTATTGTACCCAGAGGGGCATGAGTTGTATTATGTCTGACTAGTGGGCTGGGCTATTGTTGGAATCATTCTATTAATAGGAAGAAAGGCAATAATTGAGATATGGTGTTAGACAACGGCTGCGGTCACAATACAACTGTCTGTGCAAGCCTCCCTCGTCTGTCTGTCTTCATTTTGTCTGGTCTGTCTTTCATTGTTTGCTGCTTTTTATTTCTGTTTATGCCCCCTCTTCCACGTGACGTGCCACACTTTCATTTGTGCGGCCTGCTGTGCGCGTTGCATGCATTCACTCGTACACGCACACTAGTGCAGTCCATGCTGCTGTGTGTGGGACTTACAGCCATGCTGTCACATTTCAACCCTGTATGTCACATTCCTGTTGGACTTGGATGGGGGGATACACATGCGCGTCCGGCCCGCGGATTTCTCTTGCTGTCTCTGATTCCCTCATGTTTTGATTTAGGCTTTACACTTTTGCAGGCATTTGTGAGAAATATTAATGATTCTAATTACTGGTACAATTCTTTAATGAATTTTTTTAGTACTTTTAAAGATGCAGATTTGTGATTCGAGTATTTTTAAATGAATTATTATAAGGAACTAGTTCATGAGTAATTAGTTCAAATATTTTTCATAAAACAATCTTAATTTTGTCTTTATAAATATATATTTTTAGCAGTTTGTTGGAACTAAAATTGTAATAATAAAAAAAAAAGTTTGAGGATCAACTAGTTGAGAATATTCTATTATAGAAAGGAAATTGTTAGGGCTTGCAATATCTAATTAATAAAATTGATAATAATGAAATAATGAGAACTTCCACCAGTCGCGTCAAATTACTTCACTAAATAACGCAGTTCAATGCATATAAACAGAATTTGAGAATTCTTTATTTTAAGCTTCAAGCTAATGCATTAGCTTAATGTTTAACATGGCTTGCCCTGTCAGGTGCTTTGACAAATGCATGTGCTGTTTAATGCGTGTGTTGTGTGATTGTTTCCTCAGTGCAAAACTTTAATTTTATGGTTATATTCTTATCTGTATTATCTAAGTATTTCCATTAGGGCTGGGCGATATATCGCATGCGATTGTCACGCGCATTTCGTCAGTAAAGCCGGTTCCCTGATTACCGCTAAATCGCCATCACCTGCTTTCAAATGGAGCGGCATTTAATAGACAGAACCGTAGTTCACTGACAAGCCATGCAATATCGCGTTCATTATCAAAGGCGATTCATCTGCGATAATGAACGTGATATTGCGTAGCTTGTCAGTGATCTACGGTTCTGTCTATTAAATGCCGCTCCATTTGAAAGCAGGTGATGGCGATTTAGCGGTAATCAGGGAACCGGCTTTACTGACGAAATACGCGTGACAATCGCATGCGATATATCGCCCAGCCCTAATTTCCATGATGGCTCGTCCTGACAGTCTGTGTTAAACTTCAGACTTTTCTGAATGACCGCTTGCGCGCATGCGCGTCAAACAGATGAATTAGAGAGGGGGACAATAAAAATTCAGCGCAAAAAAGAATCATTTTGCTGAAATATCAGTTGTTGGATGTTTAATTTAGGTTTAAAAGTCAACATGTAATTCAAGTATTTTATGAGAGTGGTAACTGTGAAGGGATAACAGCGTGTAATTGAATATAAATGTAAAACATTTCTTAAATTTACAGGATAAAGAAATGACAGTAACAGGCTACTGAGTGAATGTGTGTGTTACTGCAAAACATTCCTCTTTTCTTTTTAACACTGGCTATGTTTACACGCACCAATTTTCGTCAATCCGATTGAATTGAATCCGATTGCATATCTGTTTACATGTACTCTAAACATTGTAATCTGATTCAAATGTCCGTGTATGTGTGTTTTATATACATTCCGATTAAAACATTTGCGCACGCGCTCTGCGTGTGACGTCATATCAGTCACACTTGCGGAGACAACCATGGACGTGACACCAACAGAGCTCATCGTTATTTTTGCCCTGTTGGCATACACATTCATAAATCTTTACAACTAAAGACGTAAACATGAGCTTGCGCACTGCGTAATGCTTGTCAGCATTGCACTGCGCATGTGCCCTAGAGACTTGTGAATACGATTGGGAAAGTAGTCAGATTCAAGCGTTTACATGGTCATTTTTTGCTGTTGGATCGGATTAGAAAAGGAATAAACCACTCCTTCCAATCTGATCAATTTCATTCAGATCGAGCTCAATCGGATCGATAAGGTGTTTGCATGTACGTTTTTCAATCCGATTGAGCCGTCAATCCAATTACAAATGGATTATTTGGGTGCATGTAAACGTAGCCACCGAGTTTTTGTTGTTGTTTTATTATCTTTATTATTATCTTCATTTTTAATGTAGGGATTTAAACTGTCTTTTTGCTTTATAGCTCTTCTGCATATAGCATGGATGTAGATTCACTATAGTATATATGTTTTCATAGCATTCAGTTGTTTGATGGACAGCATTGGGCAGGATGTGAAAGTGTGTTTTGTCAATAAAAGAAAAAAAGAAAACTTCAAAAAGAAATATTCAGCCAACTAATCAATCATCAAAATAATCATTAATTGCAGCCCTAATTATATTGTATTATATGTTCTTTTGTCAGTGTCAACGATATAAATATGATTGATCTTCTATGATATTCTATAAAAAAAATGGAGCTAGTTCTGAATGAGAAGCATTTCATTGGGGACATAAGTCATTTCTGATGAGTGTCTTTAATATCTCGGCTCCATGCACAAAGAACCAGGAGGCGAGTTCGAGCCGCCCCACCATCTTGCAGTCGTTTCACCGGATAGCAGCTTGACTAAGACAGCGTTTCTTGATCCCCCTCCCTCCCTCCCTCTGTTTTGCCCTCTCTTCCCCTCTCTGTTTCCTCCCACTAGAGCCGATCCATTGACTAGAGCAGCGTCTGACTGTGCGCTCTCTGATCACTATGACTCAGAACCCTGCCTGCTTTGATCTCCAACACAAACATGCGCCACCTGCTGGCTTATTCCACAGCTGCAGATTCTATCTGCTGCCATTTTTTCCCCTCCATAGCCGACTTGTGTCCTGCGGAGATTTGAAATTGTGTGTGTGAAGTTTTGCCTATGTAAATGCAGGAATATTGTGTTTAAACTTTTGAGCAAAACTTATCTTTTGGTTCAATATTGCAATAGAATATCATACTGGGTTTATCACATTTTTTTCAAATGATTATTAGGGATGGATGGTATATGACAAATCTTATCACATTATGAATAATTTACACCACAGTAACAATATACCACAATATGGTAAGTAGTCATGTGGTAATGTCTCTTAATGGATGCTTTCCAGATGCAAGGTGCTTGTTTGGCAATGACTAAACTCTGGGTTGTGCATAACAACATCCTTTAATAACTTCCTCCTTGTCTTGACTTGTTTGGGATAAATCCAGCTCTGTTATTTCATTACTCTTAATTGCAAATAGCATATCCTCCTTACCCTATTGATTATAAAGAAGTGTTAAAAATATTGGACGGTTGTTAATGTTATTTCTTTTTTTCTTTTTAGTTTCCTGGACAGGATTGACACTGTGAAACAGAGCGACTATACTCCCACTGATCAGGTGCGTAAAGATCCGACAAAAATCCACATGCGGGGATTCAAACATGCTTGATATTGACGGTTATATCATTGGCCTGATATTGGAACCCTCTTTCTTTTTTTTTCTTCTCATTTTAAGGCATGGTTCTCTTATTGCGTCTGATTTTAAAGATGTCTTTTGTTGTAAATGTACTCTTCCCTTTGTTGCCTCCCTCTTTCAGGACTTGCTCAGATGCAGAGTTCTGACTTCCGGGATCTTTGAGACAAGATTTCAAGTGGACAAAGTTAATTTTCAGTGAGTTTGACCTGGAGGCCTTCATAATTTTCACTTCACAGTACTACAAAAATACATGTAAACATAAACACAGTCAACATCATAATCATTTTTTTACAATTTGGTGAAAAAAGGAGACACGGTTACACTAATAAGTGCGTGTTGTGAACCTGTCCATGCATCATGCCTGTGGGCTTTGGACTGATGAGTTTTCTCTTTTTCTGCAGTATGTTTGATGTTGGTGGACAGAGAGATGAACGCAGGAAATGGATCCAGTGTTTTAATGGTAACTCTTGTGCTTTTATTGCTTTATTATAATTACAATCATAATATAGGTCCATTGAAATGGGTTTTTGAATGGCTAATGCTGATATCAAAGGGAAGATATACTTTTATTACAGTGTATAATATAATTTAATGATCATATTTAGTCAAAATTCACACTAAAAATCGATCTATTCACAGAGCTGACATATAGCTTATTAGCCTGGCCAATATATTGGATTATTAATGAGCATTAATTTATTGTAATTAAGGAATAGTTTTATGATGGATTGTTTGCATTGCTGGTTCAAAGTGTACGCTAAAAAATCCTTTTCTTTCCTGTAACAGACGTGACAGCCATCATTTTCGTGGTAGCCAGCAGCAGTTATAACATGGTGCTCAGAGAGGACAATCAGACCAACAGACTCCAGGAGGCACTTAACCTGTTCAAGAACATCTGGAATAACAGGTACCTTTTTGACGCCTAAAACACGCTTGCACATGTAGAGAAGAAGAGGGCTTAATGAGTGTACTTCTGCATTTACTACAAACATTTTTAAAGTGTAGTTTTAATGATGACCTTTTTTCCGACTCTCTTCATTGTTCTTTCTCGTCCTTTTCCAGGTGGCTTCGAACTATTTCTGTCATTCTGTTCCTAAACAAGCAGGACTTGCTGGCTGAGAAGGTTTTGGCGGGAAAATCAAAAATCGAGGATTATTTCCCAGAGTTTGCACGCTACACTACACCAGATGATGGTCAGTAAAATTGAATAGTTTTTCATCCATATAATTGAATTGAATACAAATTCTTGCATCAACCCAAAATTGAACCACACAGTAGTTACTTTGGATGTCACGGCATCAGTGTTATTAATAAGACATATCTGCTTTCTTTCTAACAGCAACACCGGAGCAAGGGGAAGATCCGCGAGTTACGAGAGCAAAATATTTCATCCGAGACGAGTTCTTGGTGAGTCTTGATTCTTGGTTGATTCTTCTATGGGACCAAAATCATCATGGCAACATATACTGACCATATATGTACTGACCACATGACCATATACTGTGTGTGTGTGTATTGGCCAAGAAACTGTATTCTTTGCTTCTTTTTTTACCATTCAAAAGTTTGGGGACAGTATTATAAATGTATATATATTTTTTAGGAAATTGAAACTTATTCAGCAACTATGCATTAAACTTATCAAAAGTGACAGTAAATACATTTATAATGTTACAAAAGATGTCTATTTCAAATTCTTTCTATTCATCAAAGAATCCTGAAAAAAAATTAATCATGGTTTATACAAAATTATTAAGCAGCATAACTGTTTTCAACATTGATTAAGATTATTATTTTTTTTTTAAGCACCAATATCAGAGTGATTTCTGAAGGATCATGTGACACTAAAGACTGGAGTAAAGGCCTGTTAACACCAAAAAAGATAACTATATTGGCATTTACACCAGCATACAATAACTCTGTTTATTCTAAGCACATGCTGCAGGATGGATTCTAATTGGCTGTCAATTTTTTTTTTTTTTTATCACAACCCCATTCTAACTAACTAACCACAGCAGTAACCATAGAGACAGTATCAAACATGGCGATGTCCATAAAACCGTGAAGTTTTACCATGATTCACAGCGCGAAATTAAATAAACGAGTCTAATGGAGGCGTGAGTTCATCCATTATATTTTAAATAACCAACAAAAGCGTTAAATGCTTTGTAACTGGTTGCAGAGAGAAAGTTTGAGCCGCACGTCTCGCAGCCATGGCAGCTTGACGTAATCGATTGCGTCGACGTGCCGTTCCAGCACTGTTATAGTTATCGTCCTTGGTGTGAACAAGCCTTAACAGCTGCTAAAAATTCAGCTTTGCCATCACAGGAATATATTTCATTTTAAAATAAATTAGAATAGAAAACAGTTATTCGCAATATTACTGTTTTTACTGTATTTTTATCAAATAAATGCAGCCTTTGGTGGGCATAAGAGACTTTTCAAAAATCTTGCGACCCTAAATGGTGGTTTATACGTTTATTTAGACTTCCTTACATTGCGATTTAAACCATATCATGTTGCTGGTCCTAATAAAATTACTAGCCTTTTCTTGTTTTGTCTATTCAGAGGATCAGTACAGCGAGTGGAGACGGCCGGCACTACTGCTACCCCCACTTCACCTGCGCCGTGGACACGGAAAACATCCGCCGAGTGTTTAACGACTGCAGAGACATCATCCAGCGCATGCACCTACGACAGTACGAACTCTTGTGATCGCAGCAGGAATAACGGGACGCAAACTCACCACCTGAACTTTCTTTAAGCCCCCCTGCCCTACATCACGCCCCATTATCAAACCACGAACCTTCAAACTGATGAGTCCCCACCTCTTACACTTACACACACATGCATATATGTATATACATATATGTGTATATATATATATATATATATTCATATATGTATACATACAGACACACATATGGCCTTTCTCCATCCTGAGTGACTAGGGGCTGGGGCAAGGGGATGCACTGTGTTACTGATGAAAGCGTGGCTGTGATATCTGGCAAAAAGACTTGTTAACACAGCTAAGGACTACCGATGTTAATAAAAGAGAGAGAGGAAAACAAAACATGTGAGAGGGAGAGGGAGGGGGGAGAAAAGAGGGAAGAAAAAAAACTGTCCAGGACTGCTCAGGACAAGGAAGCCATTTCGTATACATACAGACACATAATGCGTCCAGCTAAACTCCTGACCCGCAGTCCTATGTATGTTACACGTCAAACTTGTCTTTTTTCCGATCATATGCCTAAACACACGTTACTTATATTGATGCACACGCACAAGACATACACACGCTATTCTTATCCTCCACTGTTTTGGTCCTGTTGAACGTATAGTGCCTGTGCGAGCCTGGCGTGTCCCCCTCAACTTTTCCCCATTTTCCATTTCCCAACACCCCATCCCACCCCAAAAGTGGACAGACCCCTCTGGATGAGAGCAAAACAACGGACCGTATGTTTAAAAAAAACAAACACACAAAAAAAAACAGAATGTAGAGCAAAATGTCTTTTTTCCCCAACAAAAATGGAGGGTTTGGAGCATTTACTGCCCCGGGTTGCTTTGCGTGTGGAGCGGAGAATGACTTGAACACAAGACCCATCACATGGCTCGCTTCTCTAGATGCATCGCAGGAGAGGCGAGCGCATGCAATGCCAGATTCATGCAGAACAGTGAACTAAATGCAGTGCAAAAAAATCCAAACATTATATGTATATATATATAATAGATATATATATATATATTTAAAATAATACAACCTTTTTTCTGTTTTAGTTTACCCAGGTTGTGTGTGCTAATATGCACCATTTAAAACATCCTGTTTTCCCGGTCGCTCTCTCCTCCTGTTTTCAGAGAATATCATTCCTCTCTCTCTCTCTCTTTCTCTCTCTCCTCCCCTTTATCTTTCTCTCTGTCTGTCTCCTCCCTGCTGCAAAAATCTTGTACACTGACACGTGGGGACTTCATCAGACCGAGGGTAAGACCGAGTTTTGATGCGAAACACAAGAAGGATGTCTAACGGATGGCCTAGTCGCTCTCTCTCTCTCTCTTTCTCTCTCTCCCCCTTCCTCCCCCCCGACTTCCTCTCCTCCCCTTTAGCCTGGCTTTTGGTCTGTCTTTTGATTTCTCTGCTGGATCATTATTCTTGTACAGACTGTAAAATGTATTATTTTGTACAACTTTATTGAAGAAAAAAAGTAACTTGTAGAAGCTCCCTGTGCCTTGATCACGACTGTACGTGTAAAATGAGCTAAGATGTAAGTAAGATATGTTTCATTGCGCTGTTTGGCTCTGCCCTGCCTCTGTCGATTCCCTTCAACTCTGACCCCCCCAACCCCCCTCCCCGATTGCCTGTTTTCTCATCAGACTCTGGGTGGATGTTGCCTCCCCGCCCCTCCTTGAACCGGCCT
>RJVU01043279.1:758143-786278 GCA_003731715.1 Anabarilius grahami | reverse complement strand
TTTTTAGAGGCAGGGTGTGGGGCTTTTTTTGTTTTCTTTTTTTTTAGCTTTAACTCTGAAGGAGAAAATAATCCAAATGCAAAAACATTGCTTGTCTCTTCGTCAAAAACCAAATTCCTTTGCTAAAAAAAAGAGTGAAAAAGACAGCAAATCTGTCAATGTATTAAGTGTACAAATTGTTTTGATAGCTGCACAGTCAGATATTGGGTTCATATCCCCCTCCCATGGTATTCATGTTTATTTCTTTATAAAAAAAAAAAAAGAAAAGAAAAAAAGCTGCTCTACAAACTGACATACTAACAAAAAAAGAGGCCGCCCATCACCGGTCAATGACCAATCGTAACCCTCTCTGTACCACACTTCCTGTCCTGCTACCCAATCACATGAAAGCAGGGGCCAGCTTTTGGTGCTCTAATGGTCCACTTTGTTACACAAAGTATTTATTTTTGTTTTATTTATTTGTCATTTTATACTTTTTCTTTTTTTTTTTTTCAAAACGCCATAATTTGAATCAAAAACTCTAACGTCTAAACCGGTCTGATCCGGTTGTGTTTTCTGCAAAATGTGGTACAGGTGTTATCTATCTCATATAAAATGTTACTGGGGTGGGGGGGAGATGTTAAGCTATGACATTTTAGTATGTTTACTTTTTTTGTTTTTTATTTTCTAGTTCAGACTCGCTGCAGCAATAAGTGAGTGAGATTTGAGTACCAAACGAAACGCCCCCTTGCCTGACTCTCTCTATAAGAAGTGTTTTCAGTGTATATGTTGCTTTTTTCCATGTCTCTCACACTTACTGTACATTTTGTACAAAGATTCAAATTACAGCAGTAAAAGAAGAGTGTAACACTGTCTGAGTGACACACACATGCACACACTCTTTTCACAAGGCTAACTCTGTTTTTTTGGCCCAAATCAAACTATAAAGGATAATGTAGTTGCTCTTACAGTGATGGTGGTTCTTAAAGGTCTAATATACCATTTGCTACATGTTTCTAAAGAGGCGAAATGAACTCATTTGCTGCTTAAACTGATGGTTTCAATTGCACTATGCATTGCATATCCTAATATGATTTTGAAAATCACCTGGTTGTCCTTAAACTGCACTCAGCATATGTTTTGCAGGCAGGCACGCACGTGGTTAATCATGACAAAAACGTATATATACTTTGTTTAATACATTCACTAAGCAAATCTTCTAGATGCATCTTTCATCATCACCTTTAGAAGTAAATAAGACGCTTATGTTATTGTCTGTTCCCATAGTCATATAAAAGAGGTTCACTTCGAAAATCGTCACTAGACTAGAAGAGCATTCATTTTGGTGATTAAAATGGACAAAAATAATCGTATATAAATCTTGCAGATGTTTTGTAGTAATGCATCATCAGTCGCTGACATTCCAGATTCTGTTTAGTTTATATATGTTTGGTCACTTAATTGATCTTTAAACCAAAGTGTTTTTAATTTACAGACATCGGAGAAGTGTTATACTACACTACACAATACATTTGGGGTTGAAATGTAATACATTAGCTCAGATAAATATCACGCTAATAGTATTAAGTTTACAGGCAAATGCAACCCATGAATGTTTTATTTAGTTCATGCAGAATTAAGATTTTACAGTATTTCCAGCCTAAACTCGTTTTATTTAGCGTTTTGCAAACATCATTAAAATAAAATGAATCATCTTAAGTTCTGCAACCGGAACAAAATTATTCTTGACAGAAGATTTGGGGTTGTTTGAAAGTCTTAGCCATTGCCATTTATTATTATTGTTTTAAAATAATAATAATGTTAATACGTTTATCATTAGAAGTAATAAGGGCCTACACATATCTTGAGTTCATGACACACATTTCCATGCTGTTTAATGACAAGGTTGGGTAACACTTTATTTTAAAGTCACCATGATTTTACCAAGTTCCTGGGTCAGCATTCCTGTCTGAAAATTTAGTCTTAACCCTATTCCTACCCCTAAACCTAATCCTACCCATAACTTATCCCTAAAATCAGAGGGGAAAGATAGGTGTGAATAACATTGATGTAGAAGCACCTAACCCTGGTTGCAAGCCTAAACTTGACATAAACATTAAACTTGTCCCTCAAATCTGATTGGTTGATTGAATGTTGTTCTAGGATCAACAAAGATGTTGACCCAGGAACATGTCGTACTTGGTGAAATCATGTTCACCTTATTTTACAGTGTCCTTGTTACACGTTACATGTAGTAATAACTATAAATTGTGCATAATTACATGCAACTGACCCTAAGTCAAACCACAACACTATAGCAAGAACATGTAGTTAATCATTATGATTACTTAGTACTTAAATGTATAATTACAGTTACACGGACACCTTAAAATTAGGTGTTATTGTTTTTAGATCTAAATCAGTTTGATGACAACAGTATAGGTTATTTAGAGCCAGTGCCTCTTTTATAGGAAGAAGCTTTTATATCTTTGCCACTCAACTCGACATGGACTGCAGAGACACCTACTGGACTGGATGTGTTTCACAACACTCACATTCGGAGCCATCTGCTGGAGAAATTAACTATATCTGATATGACTGTGAAGAATTGTACATATGAAACAGTAATATAGTGCAATATAACATCTTTCAAGTTAACTTAGCCTTTTTTCTTTAAAAATATTAAAGCCATTCACAATAATAATCGATTATATAAACCCATAAAAATCCCATTTAATTAATATTTTAGGTTTTATCTTGTTTGAGTATTTCTAAAAAATTATCATACAGAATACAGTTTAAGTAATCCCGCCGCAAGTTTCTCGACGCCATAAACACAGAGTGTGTACAATATTTGACTCTAAACTTAACTTTTGGATAAAGTTTCCAGTTGTTTGTGTGACCAGGATGATTTCAAACAGCGCTGCTCAAAATGGCTCTTCTGACAGGAGTTTACAACACTCCCATTGGGCGGCACACGATACAAGCAAATAACTTTTGTTTAACAACGTTGTTTTCCTCCAGATGGCGCTTGAGGAAATCCTCCATCGGGTCGCGTTCAAATCTTAACGTTTTTTTTTGTCTTATTTGTTGACATTTAAACATGGATAAGTATTCGTATAAATAACCGTTTACATCTATCAATTGCATACATTTAAATAATCTAAAATCTGCTTCAGCAATCTACAGGCCGAGTGATTGGTCCAGCACAGAGCCGTTGAAAAAAGTAACAAATATCACGTGACAAGGCCGGTCTAGTGCCGCTTTAACAGTGGATTTGGCAATATTTACATCTTCATAATGACATTGATTGATATTGTATTAAAAATATACATATTTAGGAATAAAAATAAGAGTATTATTATTTTGTACCTTCCATTAGTCGCTTATTCTATGAACTGTCCTTAACGCAGTGTGTAGTTTCCGCCAGCCCAGCAGGGAGCGCTCTATTCCGTTTTCATATTACGTCTTATACACGCGCCGTTCGGTGTTCTCGTACGTGTTTTGTAAACAGACGCTTTTCTGTATAAAATAATAACGTTTATTTCTCTCCATGGACGAAGAATACTACGGCAATGTTGGAGAATGGGAGGCTCAAGACGGCAGCATGGTAGTTTAGCCACACCGACATCATGGAATAATAATCTGATTTTCTCACTACTACATTAAAATCAAGATTTACTTTTTAATTTTCATATCCTTACAAAAAGTACTGTGGTTATAACATGTTTGCCATATTCGTATACTATGTTATTTATATGGAACTCCAGTGTAGTTCAAATAATAACATGGTACGATTCTATCATGATACCAAATAAAATAATGTACATGAACAAAAACGTGGTATTACCATGGTACCGTCCCAAAAAAAATAAATAGTGCTAGTGCTGTCGTAGATGTATGCAAACACACAATAATAATCCAGATTAATAAATGTCATATTTTAGTAACGATAGTTAAAACGTTGGATTGTAATATGCACACATGAACCATTAAAATCTCGTTAAATAGCTTCAATTTGATTTGCCACCAAAAGATGCTTAAACAGTTTCCCCCTTTCCTGTCTCTCAGGAGGATGGATACGCGGATGCTGAGGCTGATGGAAAAGTTCAGGAGGAGTGTCTGCAAAAATTCTCCAGCAGAGACTACATAATGGAGCCCACCGTGTTTAACACCCTAAAAACGTAAGTCAACCAAATGGAGAGAGGATGATTACTATAGATAAAGCTTTGTCAGATGTCCTGTCGGTGAGTGCATGTGTATTTGTGTCCCTGTCTGCGCAGGTATTTCCAGGCAGGTGGTTCACCTGAGCATGTGATCCAGCTGCTCTCAGAGAACTACTCTGCTGTTGCACAGACGGTCAATCTACTGGCGGAGTGGCTCATCCAGATGGGTCAGTGAATATGTTGCCCAATTATTCTATATAAATGCGTTTATACTTGAATTTCTGCACACCTCATGACACCCTACTGCATGACTACTTCACACGTTAGCAGAATACGGTTGTCAGTCCGGAATTTGGATTCTTTGCGTTCACACACAGTTCGGTTATCAACGAGAGTGAATTTTAAGGACTCACAAACGAATTTTTCGGCGAACCCCTGCTGTGTGAATGGGACTGTACTGAACAACTAGTATAAATAACTAGTACAACTAGTTGTCTGTCACGTCATACAGTGCGAGAGGGCCGCGCTCTTGTCTTTTGAGTGTTTCATGTGTGAAGATATAAGCCGTGTGTCATTTAAAGATTTTAAATCCAGTCAATTTTGTCCACCGGATCTGTTCTCGTCAGTTTTGTTTTCTTCGTGTGACTCAAATTTGCTCTCCATTCAGAAATAAAAGAACGGATGAGCTCGAGTTTTGATTGGACGAGTGACACTGTCACCATGGTTACAGATGATGTTCAACAAAAAAAAGTAGTATATAAACAGTGTGAACAATGACAGTTTGAGAGTCACACCTATTATGAAATGGCTGTCAGCTCAAAACACTGTGTGTCTCCTTTGCAGGTGTGGAGCCCGCGCAAGTACAGGAGCGTGTAGAGAATCATTTAAAGAGTCTATTGATCAAACACTTTGACCCTCAGAAAGCTGATTCTATTTTCACTGTTGAGGGAGAGGTGAGAGTTTTTTAATATATAAAAATAAGTTACATATTAATAAATTATGAAATATTAGTAAGTAAATATATATATTCATGTTCATATTCATTGTAGAATTACATTTATTTATTTATTTTCTGGATTTATAGGGATATAATTACTGTATTTGTTTTGTTTTTCCCTCTCAGTTCATAGTAAAAGTATAAGTAGTTGTTTTTGTACTTTTGTTCCTTTTAAGACATTTACAAAGATGCTATTTTTAGTTATTGCATTTCCAAAAACACTAGTCAGAAATTTGTTCACAATAAAGATGACAGGAAATGAAAATTCTTGATATCTAATTTGTAAATGCATCTTATAGATTTTATTGTGAATGATTCAATAACAGCCACATCTCAAAATCCAATCAACAACCGATGCTCGAGTCAGCCTACTTTTTTTATTATTATTATTATCAATTACTCATACATCACAATACTGAAAAAAACATTTGTGGCTACTTCCATTCCATCACAACTTTTAATTGAGTTGTTCAGGCTAATGAATGCAGTGTTCGTCTCTGTTAAGACACCAGCATGGCTGGAGCAGATGATAGCACACACAACATGGAGAGATCTGTTCTACAAACTGGCTGAGGCTCATCCAGACTGTCTGATGCTCAACTTCACTGTCAAGGTAAAGAGAAATGAGCTGAAGTGAGTCAAAGATGAACTGGAATTAGTGGTAATACTAATGTCTTGTTTGTGTATGTTGTGCGCAGTTGATTTCAGATGCGGGATACCAAGGAGAGATCACAAGTGTGTCCACAGCCTGCCAACAGTTGGAGGTTTTCTCCAGAGTCCTACGAACGTCTCTCGCCACACTACTGGATGGCGGAGAACAGAACCTGGAGAAAAATCTGCCTGAATTCGCTGTGAGCACTACAAACGCTTTTTGAGGTCACTGGATATGTTTATGATTGTATTGTTCTAATCAGATCTCATTCTTGTGTGTGTTTTGAGCAGAAGATGGTGTGTCATGGTGAGCACACATACTTGTTTGCTCAGGCGATGATGTCCATCCTCGCTCAGGAGGAGCAGGGCGGCTCTGCAATGCGGCGAATTGGACAGGAAGTACAGAAATATGCCCATGAGAGGTGCATTTGTGTAGTAAAGTTGTTTGATCTTCCTTATTGATCATCTAATCAATAATAAGCATGTTCTTGATTTGTTTGCTGTGTCTAGGGGGCATGATGCCAGTCAGATCACATTAGCGCTGGGCACAGCAGCTGCATACCCACGTGCATGCCAGGCTCTTGGTGCCATGCTGTCCAAAGGGGCTCTGAACCCGGCAGACATCACAGTCCTATTCAAGATGTTCAGTAGCATGGATCCACCTCCTGTAGAGCTGGTCAGAATCTACATTTACATTTATGCATTTAGCAGATGCTTTTATTTAAAGTGACTTACTACAGAGGAACATAAGCCAACAATATTTGTAGTATACAATGCCAGGTTTATTAGAAAGCTAGATTAGGAATCCTTAATACTTCTAACCCATTGTATATTCATATTTAAAGGGTTAGTTCATACAAAAATGAAAATTCTGTCATCAGTTACTCGCTTTCATGTCATTCCAAACCCACACACTGCTCCGGGTGTGTGTTCACGGTGTGTGTGTTCACTGGTGTGTGTGTGCACTTGGATGGGTTAAATGCAGAGCACAAATTCCGAGTATGGGTCACCATTCTTGGCCACATGTCACATGTCACTTAAGACTTTCGTTCTCATTTGAAGATATTTTTAATGGAATCTGAGAGATTTCTGTCCCTCTATTGAAAGCCTATTCACCCAAAACTCTGATGCTTCCAACGTTCATTTGTAAAAGAAATCCATATGAATCAAGCAGTTTATTCCAAGTCTTCTCAAGAGACATGATCACTTTACATGATGAACAGATTTAATTTAGGCTTATATTCACATATAAACATTGATCAGCAAATGTACATAGAGCACTCAAATATTGTAAACGGAAGCTCAACCGTACTTTTCCGTAGTTTTCATTTACCAAATTTGTATGCTTGCTGATCAAAGTTTATATGTGAATAAAATAAATTAAATCTGTTCATCATATAAAGCAATTGTGTCTAAATATGAAGACTTGGAAATAAACCACTCGATTCATATGGATTTCTTTTACCATCACTTTATGAAAGTTTTGAAGGGTTTTGTCTGAATAGATTTTCAATGGAGGGACAGGAATATATTAGATTCCATTAAAAATATCTTCATTGAATGTAAGTCTTAAGGATTTGGAGCGACATGAGGGTGAGTAAATAATGACACAATTTTCATTTTTGGGTGAACTAACCTAAGTGAACTAAACTAAGTTATGAAAGTGCACACAAATGTACCATATTTCCTAACATTTTGTTCGTAGCTTAAAGGATTAGTTCACTTTCAAATTAAAATTTCCTGATAATTTACTCACCCCCATGTCATCCAAGATGTTCATGTCTTTCTTTCTTCAATTGAAAAGAAATTAAGGTTTTTGATGAAAAAAACATATAGTGGACTTCAATGGAGCCCAAATGGTTGAAGGTCAAAATTACAGTTTACAGCGATCCTAGACGAGAAATAAGGGTCTTATCTAGAGAAACCATCGCTCATTTTCAAATTTCTTTTTACAACTTTTATACCTTTTAACCATAAATGCTCATCTTGAACTAGCTCTCTTCTTCTTCTCTATTTGAATTCCAGCAGTGTAGACACTGCTAAGTGTATTACTGCCCTCCACAGGTCAAAGTTTGAACTAAATTGTCATATACAATATGCTAGTGCAGGTATATAACAGTTAGTTCAAACTTTGACCTGTGGAGGGCAGTAATACACTTCGCAGTGTCTACACTGCTGGAATTCTAATAGAGAAGAAGAGAGCTAGTTCAAGATGAGCATTTATTGTTAAAACGTGTATTTTTTAAAATTTTTTTTATTTTAATTTTTTTTTTTAAATGAGCGATGGTTTCTCTAGATGAGACCCTTATTTCTCGTCTGGGATCGTGAAGAACGTTTTGAAGCTGCACTGAAACTGTAATTTTGACCTTCAACCATTTGGGCTCCATTGAAGTTCACTATTGAAGTTCACTCCATTGAAGTTTGGGGCAGTCGTGGCCTAATGGATAGAGAGTCGGACTTGTAACCCAAAGGTCATGGGTTCGAGTCTCGGGTCCGGCAGGGATTGTCGGTGAGGGGAGTGAATGTCCAGCGCTCTCCCCACCCTCAATACCATGACTGAGGTGAGACCCTTGAGCAAGGCACCGTACCCCCAACTGCTCCCCGGGCGTGGCAGCAATGCCTGCCCACTGCTCCGGGTGTGTGTTCACTGCTGTGTGTGCACTTGGATGGGTTAAATGCAGAGCACAAATTCCGAGTATGGGTCACCATACTTGGCCACATGTCACTTCACTTCACTATATGGAGAATAATCCTGGAATGTTTTCATCAAAAACCTTGATTTCTTTTCGACTGAAGAAAGAAAGACATGAACATCTTGAATGACATGGGGGTGAGTAAATTATCAGGAAATTTTAATTTGAAAGTGAACTAATCCTTTAACAAAAACCTACAGAAAAGTGTATTGACTAAAACGATGTTAACTAAACTGCTCTTCTCACCATGTAGATCCGAGTTCCTGCCTTCTTGGATCTGTTCATGCAATCGCTATTTAAACCCGGAGCTAAAATCAACCAGGACCACAAGCACAAATACATCCACATCTTAGCGTACGCTGCTAGTGTTGTGGAAACATGGAAAAAGGTGTGTAATAAATACACACTTAGCACATATATTTAAAAACATATTTGTCAGGCCATTTGTTTTCCAGGAAATGTTGTGGTGGATTACATAAACTGACTCCTATTTCTAGAACAAGCGTGTGAATATAAATAAGGATGAGCTGAAGTCCACCTCAAAGGCCATTGAGACGGTTCATAATCTCTGCTGCAATGAGAACAAGGGAGCTACTGAGCTAGTTGCAGAACTCAGCACATTATACCAGTGCATAAGGTATGAACAAACACATTAATCTTTAATGCTTGTGCATGTAAAACTCAGTGCAAGCTGTATAATCTCCTCAGATGGAGGATTTTTTCACAGTGTAATTGCACCTGTGACCTTCACTGCTGTCATTTGGACAAAATAAATGGGACAGCACTTGATATTGTCTGCATATGGGAAGTGTACATAATATTTTTGGGAAATTGACATGTTCTGAGGTGTAATATACACTACCTTTTAAATGTTTGGAGTCAGTCATATTTTTTAAAAGGTTTTTGAAAGTCTCTTATGCTCACCAAGGCATTTAATTGATCAGAAATTCAATAAAAACAGTAATATTATGAAATATTATTAGACTGTTTTCTATTTGAATATATATAAAATATATATATTTTGTTACAACATGCCAATTCATAACAAAATGCTATTTCATGCTAGCACAGAGTTAAATCATGGTAGCAAAATGTTAAAACATGTTAGCAGCATGTTAATTAATGTTAGCAACATGTTAAATCATGCCAGCAACATGTTAGTAACATTTTTTTACTTTCTCTGAGTAAAACCTTTAAACTTAAAGCTGTTCAAAGTTATTTTTTAACTTTCAGACCTGGCTTTGTCAAGCCAACATCCAAGTTTGTCATCAAACTTTTCTCATCTAGTTTAAGATGTAATTTATTCCTGTGATGCAAAGCTGAATGTTCAGCATCATTACTCTAGTCTTTAGAGTCACATGATCCTTCAGAAATCATTCTAATATGCTGATTGTAAGCTGCAAATTATGCTGCTTAATATTTTTGTGGAAACCGACATCCTTTTTTTTTTTTTTTTTCAGAATTCTTAGGGTAAGGATGAACAGAAAGTTCAAAAGAACAGCATTTACTTGAAATATAAATCTTTTGTTACAATATAAATGTCTTTACTCTCACTTTTGATTAAGTTAATGTGTCTCTGCTGAATAAAAGTGTTAATTTGATTTTTTTTTTTTAAATCTCACTGACCCCAAACTTTTGAGCGGTAGTGTACTTATAACATTAAACAGATGATATTTCTGTATTTGTGTGCAGGTTTTCAGTGGTAGCTATGGGAGTGCTGAAGTGGGTCGACTGGACGGTGTCTGAGCCTCGTTACTTCCAGTTACAGACGGACCACACTCCTGTCCATCTAGCACTGCTGGATGAGGTAACCCAAACCTCCATGTCAAACTATTATATTTGGGTTTAATCATACATACCAACTGGTCACTACCCAACCCATTATTATGAAGATGCTGATTCGCCATATTTTAAGAATACACATTTGTCTTTAATTCTCAGATCAGCACATGCCATCCGCTCCTCCATCCTCAGGTGTTGCAGTTGCTCATCAAACTGTTTGAGACAGAGCACTCACAGCTTGATGTAATGGAGCAGGTTCGTAAGAGACAGACTGCAAAAACCAAAAAATCAGTGCATTTTTATTTCCACCTCCAGTGCTCAAATTCAAATGCGTTGTTTTAGCTGGAGCTCAAGAAGACCTTATTGGACCGTATGGTTCACCTATTGAGTCGAGGTTACGTTCTTCCAGTGGTCAGCTACATCCGCAGATGTCTGGAGAAGCTCAACACAGATATTTCACTCATCAGATACTTTGTTACAGAGGTGAAGCGCAGGTCATTTCTTAATAATGACATCATTGAGTGCTTTATTCAATCTGTGCTTGGTTCTCTTGTCCCTCTTTCATTTTGGACAGGTTCTAGATGTGATAACACCTCCATATACCTCAGACTTTGTCCAGCTATTTTTGCCTATCCTAGAGAACGACAGCATAGCGGGAACAATCCGCACTGAGGGAGAACATGACCCTGTAGCTGAGTTCATTGGTGAGTTGTCCACAGTTGTTTTTAAAACAAAAATATGATTTGTGAGATTTGAATGAACCATAAATTATACTTTTTTTTGTTTGTTTGTTTGTTTGGAGGAAGTATCTTTTAACTCTTTCCCCGCCAGCGTTTTTTTTAAAAAAGTTTTAAAAAGCGCCAGCAATTTTGATCATTTTCACAAAACTTTCATGGCTCCCAGAATATTTAGTTGTATGAACATCTCAACATGATGCAACATATCAAAAGAAAGAAAAAGAAAAATTCTAGCTTCATGCATTTTTTTTTTATCAACACTTGTGTGAATGTCATTAAANAAAAAAAAAAAAAAAAGGTGACAAAATGGCATTTTTGTCAAAGACTTCGTCCGGATCAGATTCAGAACAATAATCAAAACATAGATTGAGTAGATCAAGTCTATCAACACCCCCAAAAGCTTCACAGTCGTATACGTCTTCATCGGTTCGACATTTCATTCAGTAATGTTATTGATTTATATGCTGTTTAATGTTTCATGATCGTGTTATTTTACACATGCATAAGCAATGCTTCTATCACTTGTTTCTGTTTTTTCTTCGCCTGTGATTTGATCCGGAGATTCTGTACTCTTTCAGAAGATGCGTAATAGTGCTCCCTATCATATAACTGTGAAAACATGGATTGCCAGGAAATTCTGTCAATGGCAGGGAAAGAGTCAAAGGGGCATAATTTCATCAAGAGCACATGTGTCAAACTCCACTCCTGTCCTGCAGAGTGTAGCTCCAACCAGCTCCAAAACACCTGCTTGGAAGTTTCTAGTAACTCTGAAGACCTTGATTCGCTGGTTCAGGTGTTTAACTATGGTTGGAGCTAAACTCTGCTGGACGGTGGCCCTCCAGAAACTGATCTAGAGGAATCATGCATGCAATTCAGAATTATGCAGATTTATACCTGCAGTACTTGCTTATTAATCTCCAATTTTGCATTGTAGCTCACTGCAAATCCAACTTTATCATGATGAACTAATACCACATTAGAAATTGGTGGGACGTTTGAAAAGGATCTACTCAGACCGGAGCACTCTTCATGGACGGACAGCCAATTTCAGTGTACATAACTTTTGCGTCGACCCTTACAAAGAAAATATTGACATGAATGCTGAACTTTGAATGTGTGTATTGAGGTCATAACTCTTTTTTGCTTTGAAACAAGTTGTGATGTTGGTTTTCATTTTTGTATATTGAATGAATTTTTTATTAAAGTCACCATGAAATCAAAAAGGACCATTTTTGTTTATGGAATATTGTAGTATTTATTATACATTATCTGTGCACATAATTATTTAAAAAAAGAAAGTGCGCTCATAATCTTGAATCAAAATAAGAGATCATAGCAATATTAAACCACAACAATCAAATCAATTCTCCATGGACAAAATCAAGTCCCGTCCTACATTTTTTTCTTGTTCAAGAAGCCGTTTCACTCAGATATGTCACAAAAGAGAAGACTATACTTTCAGACTGCAGGTAAATGTGGCCCAAATCCAATTTTTTTTGCTCATATGTGACTCGGATCTCAGAGTGTGAACAGCACAAACCACATGGAGTCTGATCTTTTCGATTCTGATTTGGATCACTTCCATATGTGGTCTTAAATCTGATACAGGTCTGATGTTTGAACATAGCCTAAGTAACTTTTGTTTCGTGCCAACTTAATACATTCATCTTTAGAGTCCATAAGTGTAGTCACTGTATCCAGGGATACCGTTTACATGTTCCTATAGAAAAGGTACCATATTTAACGTAAATGATGTTACTTTGAGGGGCAGCTTTACTGTTGTATGCTTCTTTAAAACATTTCCAAACTAACTCGACTTATAAAAAAGAAAAGAATAAAGGCTTTTGCAATTTAAAGTTCTCAGATTCAGATTCTAATCTTGAATTAGAGGTCCAAAGCATTTCTTAAAACAAAAGGTGTGGTCCTTGGTTGCTGTAACTGGCAATGAATACAGACAGTTTAGATGTTGGTAATTTCACCTGATGTACCACTCAGTTTAAAAGTAATACAATAATAACAGAATTAAAACAACAAGGAGTAAAACCTGATAAGACTTTTATTGAGTGTGATTGAAAACAGTGCAGTGAACCGAGCCATGGCTTCACATGTTGACAGTTTGACAGATGCGTTAAAGCAAAATCCTCATCAAAAAGAGAAGCAAACTCTACTTTTGCTTTTGGTATGCCATAGCAAACCTCAAAACCTAGGCACGTATCGGCACAGTCATTAGATGATCATTTGGCCATTTAAAACCTAAAAATGTGAAATGTCCCAGTATAAAAAAAAACAACAATGGATCGCTTTTCCCTTTGTGATCATTAAGTGGTGTAGAAAACCATTAAAAAAAAAGGAGGAAATACAAGAACAAATCTGTACAATTTCTGATAAATCATTCCTGAGATCTCCATTAAAATCTATTTTTAAAAAACTCTGCAACTGATCTTGTGCAGCATAAGAAAATCATTCTTGCCCTGGATTCAAATGCCCTCTATAATTTGGCAAGTTTGGACTAATTGAAGACTGCACTCTCTCTATGTAAAACATGTCACAGGCATCTACAGGTAGTTCTTTGGTAGGATGGGGTCTCCGTACATGCAGTCCTCTTCGATGGCGAGATTGTACGTGCTCCCACTGCCGCCCTTGTACGCACTGGTGACTATTCTGAGCCAGCCTTTCTCTCCCTAAGTAACAAAAGAGGAGAACATACATTCAACATCTCAATTTGAGTGTAGGGATTCACCAGCACACCTTTTCAGGTTTTGCTTACCCATGGCTCTCCCCAAGAATTACGGACGACCCAGTACTCCACTCCACTCTCATCAACGCCCCAACCAGCAACAGATACGATGTGGTTTATACCGGGATCCTGTACGTACTCCGAATACAAGCCACCAGTGTACGCATCAAGCTTTTCTGTTGCCATGATTCCACAACTAAAGGCAAAGAGTGTCAAAAACCTCTAAACATTGGTACAAACATAAGACCTAATATTTCAAATCCAGGCTGTATACCTGATGGGTCCTCCAGAGTAGATCTCAGCTTTCATTTTGTCCAGTCCACTGGCTGAGCCATAGTCTCCAACTTTCCAGAGAGTGTAGTTCTTTACAACATTGCACACACCAAAGGTTGTGCAGGTTCCACACTGATTAAAGGTGTTACAGTCTGAAAAAGAAAAAAAAACATATGCGCAATAAATTATAACTGCAAGCAATGACTGCATATCCAATCAAGCAAGATGCTCCACTACACAACTTTCTTACCCTGATCCTTGGCCTGATAGTTGTTGCAGGTTTCATCAGGAATGCCATTAGTGTTTGCATATTGCCACACGCCAGAATGATCTCCACCTTCGCAGGAACCTGCGTCGCCACAGTCAATCACGTTCTGGACAGAGAGATAGGCAGATGGCCATGCCGCTTTCCGCTTAATGTTGATACG
Organism: Anabarilius grahami; assembly: GCA_003731715.1. Classification (NCBI taxonomy): domain Eukaryota; kingdom Metazoa; phylum Chordata; class Actinopteri; order Cypriniformes; family Xenocyprididae; genus Anabarilius; species Anabarilius grahami. The sequence continues at coordinate 771,835 of RJVU01043279.1, read as the reverse complement.
ATCTAAAATAAAAAAATAAATCAATCAAGTCACATTGCCTGAAAAAACAAAACAAAAAACAGGAATTTTAGCATTTTTTTCTTTTAAACCGTTTGGAGGCCATTGAAGTCCACTATATGGAGAAAAATCCTGGAATGTTTTCATCAAAAACCTTAATTTCTTTTCGACTGAAGAAAGAAAGACATGAACATCTTGGATGACATGAGGGTGAGTAAATTATCAGGAAAAGTTTATTTGAAAGTGAACCAATCCTTTAATTCATGGCCACAATTTACTAAAACAAGGGAACAAATTAATAAAGCGAAGGAATGAATTCTGAATTCAATATATTTTTTTCCCCCTGCTTGCCATGTGCGGCACTCCATACAAAAGAGATTAATATGTAATAGTTCTCCTAACATGTATTTCACACTATTTTGTGGAAAGTGTCAGTAAAGCTTGATTAAAAGGAAGTGGCATGTTCACAAATATGCTGAGTTGGTTGATCTCAAACATGCAGAAACTTGTGGACCAGGAAAAAACACCTTTTAGTCATAACTGCAGATCACATGAGAGTCAGGTGGTAAACAGAAAAAAAAAACAAATGTCATAACTGCATGTGACAGATCCAGGCCATTGCATTGTTAATGATTAAACAACCTTATGATTTTCTGTACTATCACCCTAGAGAAACATCATTCTGACATTTGCCTGAATGTTGCTGAGAAGAGGCTGGTGATGTTCTGTGGTTCCTCAAAAATATCTGTCATCAATTACTCACCCTCATGTGAATCCCATGTGATTCTTTTTTATGGGAAAAACAGCCAGGACATTTTTCTAAATACTTCCTTTTGTGGTTCACAGGAACTTTATCAGTTAAAAACAGGTAACAGCCATCCTCACGGCCTTCAAGGGTTAGTTCACCCAAAAATTAAATTTCTGTCATTAATTACTCACCCTCATGTCGTTCCACTCCCGTTAGACCTTCACTCATCTTCGGAAAACAAATTAAGATATTTTTGATAAAATCAAATGGCTCAGTGAGGCCTGCATTGCCAAGAAGATAATTAACACTTTCAAACGCCTAGAAAGCTACTAAAGACATATTTAAAACAGTTCATGTGACTACAGTGGTTCAACCTTTAATGTTATGAAGCGACGAAAATACTTTTTGTTCGCCAAAAACACAAAATAATGACTTTATTCAACAACATCTAGTAATGGGCGATTTCAAAACACCGCTTCATGAAGCTTCGAAGCTTTACGAATCTTTTGTTTCGAATCAGAGGTTCGGAGCGCGTATCAAACTGCCAAAGTCACGTGATTTCAGTAGACGAGGCTTCGTTCAGTCATAAGTATTTCGAAATGTTTCGAAATTTCAATGGTTCACCACAGGGGGGGGCGTGACTTTGGCAGTTTTTGATGCACGCTCTGAACCTCTGATTCGAAACGAAAGATTTGTGAAGCTTCATGAAGCAGTGTTTTGAAATCGCCCATCACTAGATATGGGTAAATAAAGTTTTTATTTTGTTTTTTTGGCACACAAAAAGTATTCTCATCTCTTCATAACATTAAGGTTTATCCACTGTAGTCACATGAATTGTTTTATACATGTCTTTAGTAGCTTTCTGGGCTTTGGAAGTGTTAATTGTCTTGCTGTCAATAGAGGCCTCACTGAGCCATCGGATTTTATCAAAAATATCTTAATTTGTGTTCCGAAGATGAACGAAGGACTTACGGGTGTGGAACGACATGAGGGTGAGTAATTAATGACAGAAATTTCAAAGCCGAAATGTAAACGTTACCTGTTTTTTAACTAATTTTATTCCTCTAGAGTGAGTGCTGCACCTAATCTCCAATCAATTTTTGGTTGCACCACTTCTTTAACCTCTTGTGATTCACACACACACCTGGTTGAACTACCCCTTAACATTTTTAACAACATTTTCCCTCACCTGCGAAAGCACTAGTACTTCCGTGTGCCCAGCACGAGCCGCAGTACTGGGGTATGTGTTGGTTGCGTGTGGTGCTGACGTAGTTGACGCCGTCAATGTTTCTCCAGTCCCATGCTTTGGGGAGGTTTTTTAAATTCATATATTCATAGGGACGTGGTCCAGTCCTGAAGAACACAAGAAAAAGTTTTTAAACAACCATCAACATTTACCGTATACTCTTCACTGACCACAAAAACACTGAAAGGGCATTCACAGCAAGCAGCAGAGGGCCATGTAGAAAATTCCAGCAAAAAAAACCTCATGCACAGCACAGGCCATCTGTTCTTCAGTTAACAACTAAAAATGGGAAATGAACCTTGAGCGCATGACAATTATAATTATAATTATAATAGAAACAGGTGTCAAACGGTCTCATGATGGCTACCTTTTCACCACTCTGCTGTGTTTTTCTCTTAATAATTTCATGTGACGAATTGCCATGACGTGAGCTGCCTGTAGTACACTGGGCGACAATTGAGCCAAAAAATTCAAATGAGATGACCAAATAATGGGAAAACTGATTCATGCATTATACTGGAAATCAAAAGTCAATTTGAGTGCATTGCATTGTGGGATACAGTATGCTGTGGTCAATACTGCACATTTTAGCAGAAAATTCACATATTTAATATGACAAAAATAGTAAAAGTAGTAGTTATTCCAAGCATAGCCCATATGAGCCAGGATAAAATAATAATAATACCATAATAATGTATCAAAGCTAAGCTTGGCTAATATCTAACACAGGTTTTCAAACCCTGGGTCAAAAATGGGTCGCCAGGATGATTTAATAAGGAAAATATATACGGTAGGCTAACAGATGCCAGAGCACAATATTAAATCAACTAACTATAGGTCAAGCACAACAGGAAATACATTAGCATAAAAACACTGTTACAGGAAATAACTTCAAAATGTTTGCATATATTTTCAGCATGAGATTACGTAAAACATTTATTTTTGCTTACAAACTTACAGACCCAGAACAGAAAATAACCATTATTTTAAAGTTATTTTTATACGTTACTTTTAGAACAGGTTTTAAAAGAAGAAGTAAAACTTAGCATATTAAACCCTACAGGTATATGTTTAAAGTATGTTTAGCACTCAGAGGCTAGGTGTATTACATAGCATAGGTGTATTACTCGGAACAAACATAAGATAGCCTACCCAAAACTGCTGTCTAGATAGGCAGCTCACTAGATTTTAGGACACCACCCTAGTGTCGGATTTCTTACAGTACTCAGGGATATAAATATACACATATAGGCGAGTTTTATAAAGTTTAGAAAAATGATGGTCTGTCATACGTTACTCCTTGTAGGTTTCTCCTCGGCTGGGGTCTGTAGCAGGGCTCCTTCTCATTAAAATACCGTCCGGCGAAAACACCCGACAGCGTAAACAGATAAAAGAGCAGCACGCGAGCCATGATGAATCTCAGGCGGTCATATGATCATCACATGCATCTGCACTGCGGTTTTATTCTTCGTGTCTGCCGGGAGGCGTGGAGAAAGTATCGAAACTAACTCTCTTATTGGGTATTTCATACGAAACAATAGTTTATTGTTTATATTTGTCAGACGCTTTCTTGCCTCGAAATTCTCTCTCTCTCTCTCTCTCTGTGTGTGTGTGTATGTGTGGAAACTGTATTCCTCGTCTCAGTAAATAATTTAGTATCAATACATTTTTCTAAAACAAACTGGGATAATATAAAATATTATACCTAAAATTTTATTTTAGTATTAATAATTTACTTTTATAGTATTTATTGATATTTTTGTTTTAAAGGTGCAACGTGTAAAATTTAGGAGTTTACACATTGCACCTTTAAAACAGAAATGCATTATAATATACATAGCTATGTTTTCAGTGGTGCATAAAGACCTTACATAATAAACCGTTGTGTTTTTATTACCTTAGAATGAATCATTTCTATATCATACACCACGGGTCCCCCTCCATGTCAAGTCGTCATTTTGCGCCGGCATGTTTCTACAGCAGCCCTAAACGGACAAACACTGTAGAGCGCGTTTAGTCACTATATTGTTGTTCTTCTAAATCGTTCGTGTTTTTAGAGGCAGTTTCACTACGTTGAAAACTCACAAAGTAGTAGTAGTAGTTGTCTGGTTTATTAGAAGCAGAGGCCGTTCTTTGTTAGAAGAAGAAACCTCATTGCTTCACACAAGCTACTCTCTGCTCTCTCAGACGACGACATGTCGGCCAGACGGCCACCGTAGCTTCTCCGAAAGGGAGGGGTGCGCACCGTTAGTTGCAGTTCGCAACCTCTCCGCTAGATGCCGATACACACTGCACCTTTAAGTTTTAGCATAAACAAATACACTATATTGCCAAAAGTTTTGGACATGAACTTTAATGACATCCCATTCTTAATCCATAGGGTTTAATACGGAGTTGGCCCACCCTTTGCAGCAATAACAGCCTCGACTCTTCTGGGAAGGCTTTCCGAAAGGTTTAGGAGTGTGTTTGTGGGAATTTTTGACCATTCTTCTAGAAGCGCATTTGTGAGGTCAGACAGTGATGTTGGNGGGTTCAGAATCGTCGTGTATTTGCAGGAGTCGAAATTATAAATCCTCGATCACTTTTTGTCAGCTTTGAATAAAATACCGGCTTCTTGACAAAACGGATTATGAGTTCATAACGTTCTATATGTGGAGAATAACGCACACGCACAGCAGTCAGTTCATCTTATTATTTTTTTTAAAGTGGCGTTTATCGGTTTTTGCAAATCAACTCTTCATGCTTTAAATCCGAAGGACAGGTACTCGCTGTACTTACGAGTTTTTCGTTTACTTTCGAGTAACGAGTAGTTTCGTTTACAGTTAGGTCCAGTTGTTGATGATGGATTGTCATCCTCTGCTCCTCTTTTACCGAGCAGCCACCGGAGGACCAACTGAATTCTTGCTAAGCAACTGACGTCAGTTTGAAATGTATCTCACCTCGCTATTATGTGAAAAAATATTTTTATGTTTGTGTAATAAGGAGGGGGAAAAAAATCAAATTTCAGAACAATTAGAATATTTAATTTTTAAAATTATTTTAATATCTTGATTTAGCCTATCCACGGCCCCCCTGCAATACCGCTACGGCCCACCGGGGGTCCGCGGCCCACAGTTTGGGAAGCACTGTTCTAAATCGTTCGTGTTTTTAGAGGCAGTTTCACTACGTTGAAAACTCACAAAGTAGTAGTAGTAGTCGTCTGGTTTATTAGAAGCAGAGGCCGTTCTTTGTTAGAAGAAGAAACCTCATTGCTTCACACAAGCTACTCTCTGCTCTCTCAGACGACGACATGTCGGCCAGACGGCCACCGTAGCTTCTCCGAAAGGGAGGGGTGCGCACCGTTAGTTGCAGTTCGCAACCTCTCCGCTAGATGCCGATACACACTGCACCTTTAAGTTTTAGCATAAACAAATACACTATATTGCCAAAAGTTTTGGACATGAACTTTAATGACATCCCATTCTTAATCCATAGGGTTTAATACGGACTTGGCCCACCCTTTGCAGCAATAACAGCCTCGACTCTTCTGGGAAGGCTTTCCGAAAGGTTTAGGAGTGTGTTTGTGGGAATTTTTGACCATTCTTCTAGAAGCGCATTTGTGAGGTCAGGCAGTGATGTTGGCGAGAAGGCCTGGCTCACAGTCTCCGCTCTAATTCATCCCAAAGGTGTTCTATCGGGTTGAGGTCAGGACTGTCTGCAGGCTATTCAAGTTCCTCCACTCCAAACTCGCTCATCCATGTCTTTATGGACCTTGCTTTGTGCACTGGTGCGCAGTCATGTTGGAACAGGAAGGGGCCATCCCCAAACTGTTCCCACAAAGTTGGGAGCATGAAATTGTCCAAAATGTCTTGGTCTGCTGAAGCATTAAGAGTTCCTTTCACTGGAACTAAGGGGCCGAGCCCAACCCCTGAAAAACAACCCCACATCATAATCCCCCCTACACCAAACTTTACACTTGGCATAATGCAGTCAGGCAAGTACCGTTCTCCTGGCAAGCTTTACTTCAGTTAATGAAAACAATTTTTTAATAGTTTTAGTTAACAATAACAACACTGATCCAAAAATGTTGAAATAAAGAATACAACAAAGAGTCACTATTAGGGCTGTGTTCTGCTGTTTAATAATATTTACAGATTATAAACATTATATAAAACATGTTTGCATTTCATCTGAAGGGCAAAGTCCAGTCTTCATTTTTATGACTTAAGAGACGTGAGTACTGGTAAGCATATTCTCTGCTATTCTTTTACATAATTATATATCTAACTTAGTCAGTAGTATACTTGTATTGAGATCTTTTTCACCAGTTCTTTTCAGTGAAACAAATCCATTAATCTGAGAAATGGTTCACCAGATGAGTTGCTGTGATCTGAATAAGCTGTTTCATGGGCTGCATAATACAGCACAGCACAAACAAAAATATATAATATATGACAAATGAATATGGTAATTATCAGTATCATAGTATTTTTGATAGAACCATTGCCACCCGATACCAAAACCACAGTACTTTTCTTCAAGAGAAAGAAATAAAAAAGTGACAATAGTGGCTCAGTGTGGATGATACTGTACACGATACTCGTGTTTTTATAAGCTAAATTTGGAATTTTTCTAATGCAGAGGTGTTTTTGAGTCAGTTGTTATCAGTGTGTTTGCAGGCGTGTCTGTGGTTCGGGTGACAGTGATAAGGAGCCTGTACCTCTTAAACACCATTTAAAGGGAACAACTGATAATCGCTGGTACTAAGGACTAGAGACATGGAAAGAAAAATATTAATAAAAAAAGAAATTTAGTTCAGTAGTTATATATATACAGGTCCTTCTCAAAAAATTAGCATATTGTGATAAAAGTTCATTATTTTCCATAATGTAATGATAAAATTAAACTTTCATATATTTTAGATTCATTGCACACCAACTGAAATATTTCAGGTCTTTTATTGTTTTAATACTGATGATTTTGGCATACAGCTCATGAAAACCCAAAATTCCTATCTCAAAAAATTAGCATATCATGAAAAGGTTCTCTAAACGAGCTATTAACCTAATCATCTGAATCAACTAATTAACTCTAAACACCTGCAAAAGATTCCTGAGGCTTTTAAAAACTCCCAGAATGGTTCATTACTCAAAACCGCAATCATGGGTAAGACTGCCGACCTGACTGCTGTCCAGAAGGCCATCATTGACACCCTCAAGCGAGAGGGTAAGACACAGAAAGAAATTTCTGAACGAATAGGCTGTTCCCAGAGTGCTGTATCAAGGCACCTCAGTGGGAAGTCTGTGGGAAGGAAAAAGTGTGGCAAAAAACGCTGCACAACGAGAAGAGGTGACCGGACCCTGAGGAAGATTGTGGAGAAGGACCGATTCCAGACCTTGGGGGACCTGCGGAAGCAGTGGACTGAGTCTGGAGTAGAAACATCCAGAGCCACCGTGCACAGGCGTGTGCAGGAAATGGGCTACAGGTGCCGCATTCCCCAGGTCAAGCCACTTTTGAACCAGAAACAGCGGCAGAAGCGCCTGACCTGGGCTACAGAGAAGCAGCACTGGACTGTTGCTCAGTGGTCCAAAGTCATTCGGAAATCAAGGTGCCAGAGTCTGGAGGAAGACTGGGGAGAAGGAAATGCCAAAATGCCTGAAGTCCAGTGTCAAGTTCCCACAGTCAGTGATGGTCTGGGGTGCCATGTCAGCTGCTGGTGTTGGTCCACTGTGTTTTATCAAGGGCAGGGTCAATGCAGCTAGCTATCAGGAGATTTTGGAGCACTTCATGCTTCCATCTGCTGAAAAGCTTTATGGAGATGAAGATTTCGTTTTTCAGCACGACCTGGCACCTGCTCACAGTGCCAAAACCACTGGTAAATGGTTTACTGACCATGGTATTACTGTGCTCAATTGGCCTGCCAACTCTCCTGACCTGAACCCCATAGAGAATCTGTGGGATATTGTGAAGAGAAAGTTGAGAGACGCAAGACCCAACACTCTGGATGAGCTTAAGGCCGCTATCGAAGCATCCTGGGCCTCCATAACACCTCAGCAGTGCCACAGGCTGATTGCCTCCATGCCACGCCGCATTGAAGCAGTCATTTCTGCAAAAGGATTCCCGACCAAGTATTGAGTGCATAACTGAACATAATTATTTCAAGGTTGACTTTTTTTTTATTAAAAACACTTTTCTTTTATTGGTCGGATGAAATATGCTAATTTTTTGGGTTTTCATGAGCTGTATGCCAAAATCATCAGTATTAAAACAATAAAAGACCTGAAATATTTCAGTTGGTGTGCAATGAATCTAAAATATATGAAAGTTTAATTTTATCATTACATTATGGAAAATAATGAACTTTTATCACAATATGCTAATTTTTTGAGAAGGACCTGTATATATATACACCTAAAAATAAAGGTTGTTTATTGGCATTGATGGTTCAATAAAGAACCTTTGACTTTCATGGAACCTTTCAACTGCTCAAAAGTTTCTTTATATCAGAAAAAGGTTCTTTAGATTTTTCAAATGTTCTTCAAACTAAGAAAATATTGTTTTGTTTTTAATAACTTCACTGTGGCATTGCTGTGAAAACCTCCTCTTGGAACCTTTATTTTTAAGAGTGTATATAATAGTGCTGTCAAATTGATTAATCACGATTAATCGCATCTAACATAAAAACATAAAAGAATGTATGTAATACATACACTGTAAATTTTTAATTTCAATGAACTCAAAATTTTAAGGCAACCAGGTAACTTACTTTTTTAAGTCAAACCAACAATTCATTTTTACAGTGAATGTGTGTGTGAGTATACAGTATATATATATATTTACAAACTTTTATGTTAGATGTGATTAATCAAATTGACAGCACTAATATAAAATGTTACAATTAAACATTATGTAATCATGTCTGGTGTGCTGAGATATATTTTAAGTGTTTGCTGTTTGTAATGTCAACTGTTCTGATTTAACTTTGAAAAGTAACAACTGTTATCCATGTGATCAGACATGGCAGAACAAAGTCCAGCCAAAAAATTAAGGAGTCAGGTCAAGGGTTTCCTTTGTGACGTGAGCCCCATAAAAAACACCAAAGCACCATATTTTGATGCTATTCTTCAACACGAAGGTGAATATAGCAAAGTTGTGCCTTCAGAGCAGAAGATCACATCAACTTCCACAATGCTGAAACCACCCGGTAAGCCTTCACTCCCAAAAATAAAGGCATCCTACTTTTTTAAAGTTTCTAAAAGGCCATATCACCATTATATACAGGCACTGAGGTGTTTTATTGAGCAACATACAGTTTTATTCAACCACCCTTTTCATCTCTGTAGTCATGATTTATTGTAAATGTCTGTCTAAAACATCAAAACCTTTGTACAGGAGCCTAGTTACACTAGAGGATGTCATATTACAGCCATCTGTGGAGCCCAGCAGAAAAATGGACGTGTTTTACACACACAGCTCCACAATGTCCTGCGTTCGTGACCTAGGAGAAGCGTTTAAAAACAGCTCGTCTCCTAGACCACAAGGTGTACAACTGTCTGAACTCCTAAACTCGGATACAAAATCAAAGAGGGTAGGTAGTTTAATTATTGCTGTCACCATATTGTACCATATTGATCAAAAATACAAAGTGATTTTTTGAAGTGCATTAAATATTACATGAGGGTTAGGGAAGGAACTGCAGGGGGTTCATAAATTGATGAAAAGTTAATAATGAATTAAATCTTAAGAATTTAAAATGAGAAGAAATGTGATTTTAAAATTGTGTGGCCTCTATTTTCCATGTAATTATAGTCGCCTGACTTTAGTGTGTGTGCAATTCCACAAAACTGGAAGACTTTTTCAGCAATAGGCTTCAGAAAAGAAAATTTTAAAGATAAAAAAGAATAATTAGGGAGAATCAATGAATTTTGAATAAATGCCATTTTGTGAATATTAAGTAATCATGTTATCGATAAAAAAAAGCAACTGTAGACTGATTAAGAGTGTTTTAAAATGTAATATATTCTAATTACAAGTTATTTTTAAATTAGATTTGGTGGACAGATGTTTTCAATATATTAATAATATTCTAAAACTGCTTTACTAATTATTTAAAGAAACAATTATAGGTAACGCTTTACAATTGGGTTCATTAGTTAAACATTAGTTAAAGTATTAACTAACATGAATTAACCATGAGCAATACATTTGTTACTGTATTTACTAATCTTCGTTAGCGTTAGTTAATGAAAATACAGTTATTCATTGTTTGTTCATGTTAGTTCACAGTGCATTAACTAATGTTAACAAGATTTTAATAATGTATTAGTAAATGTTGAAATTAACATTAACAAAGATTAATAAATGCTGTAGAAGTGCAGTTCATTATTAGTTCATGTTAACTAAAGTAGTTAACTAATGTTAACTAATGAACAATTGTAAAGTGTTCCCCAATTATAAAAGATTACATTACAGTACAAAAATATTATATTATATTACAATCTTGGGACAGTTATTCCATGCACCTAGATATTTGTTTACTATTTAAAAATTTAATTTAATTTGAATTAATTTCTGAGGTTTATTCAAGTCATTTTTCTATAAATGGACATTTGAGTGTATTTTTTAATTACTCCAGACCCCAAAAAATGAGTGTCATGTCACTGTCCATATGCATCTGCTTGTTTTCTGCATATTGCACAGGTCATCATAAATGCAAAGATTATCCAGGAGGTGCACAAGGGAAACAGTTTTGTGTGGGATGGACGGTATCTTCCAAGAACTAAGTACACTGTAGCAGATACTACAGGTTACATGAGTCTAACGGTCTGGTGTGAGCACAACATTACTGTTGGAGAATGGTACAACATCACAAACGTTTCTGTGGGAAAGTTCATGTGCAAAACATCCCTTTCAACTACCAAAAACACACAGATTGTCAACATCCCATCTCAAGGTACAGCGGTTGCTGTTGAAGTGCCAACAGAAACTATAAACTGTGACATCATTGGTGCAAACATTTGGAATATCTTCATTTGTCCTCGTTCACATAAACTCAACGATGTGACATCAAGCCCCACTGTATATTGTTTCTCATGCAACATGCATTATAAAAGCTCATAATGAAGATCAGGGGTCACCTGGAACTTAAACCAGAAACTGGAAATGTTGTGGAGGTGAACATTGAAGACGAGGTGATCAGATCAGTGCTCACGGTGGAGCCCCGCACATCACGAGAGGATGTTATTCAGAGCTTCATTGCTCTGCCACCCATGCAGATTACAATTCGCGAGAACATCATTGTAAAGATGGAAGATGTTCCTCAGAAGGCTGAAATCAAGTCTGACGCTGAGCTGCCTGTTAAAGTGGAACCCGTGGAAGAATCTTCTGACTTTTATTCACCCCCAGACCATGGCTTTCTATTCAGTTCACAAGTCAGAAAAAGAAAATCTACCAATTGAGCCTGATCTTAGAAGAAATGTAAAATTCTTGATGATTTCCATTACTGTACTATACAATCAGCATAAGGAGAGTCTGACAAAGACTACCAGGAGCGGTCCTGCGTAGTTTAAAGTATAAATCATTTAACCCTCTGCTCTTCGGTTATTCTTGACCAAAAGATTTTACGTTTCGTTTTTTAGAATTTTTTACTTCATCAGAATGGTACGAAACTTGGTAAAGGTTTTGGCACTTGCTATGTGAACACACACAAGAAAAAACATGATTTGAAAAGGTTAAATGGTCCTGAAACAAATGGTCACACTTGTGCTCCTCACAGTCAAAACTGACTGCATTGGGAGACGAATTTGATCTAGTGAAAACTTCTGGTACTGCGGCCAAACAAAATCTTACTGAAAGCTGATTTTTTGAGATATCAAGCTCAAATTTGGAACACAACTTGTTTAGATTTATGGCTATGGCTTCTTGCAGTTTTAGAATAACACGTATTTTTGAAAATATGTATTTCATATAAAAATTGAAAATAGTATTTTGTGCATTTTTCATAATAAATGTAAAATTCTGTAACTTTTTAAAACTTTTTTCACTTCAGCAATAATTTGCCAAGTGTTATCTTTTAAAAAAGATCAAAATTAAGTCTGTGCTCTAAAGCATTCAATATTCATGACGGTTTAAAGTTGGAAATTTCATTTTCAGGTGTATGCTCAAAAAGTGAATAAATGGATTACAACTACAGCATAAATATAATTTAGTACCATAAAATCCCCTATAAATACACAATATTAAATAAAAAAACATTATAAAAAACTAAAATATAGTGCATTCATTTAATTGAAATACTTAATAAAAAAAATAAATTAAAAAAAAATCTTTTTTTGACCAACATGCGAAGAGCACCAGAGGGATCAAATTTAAATCTCACTTTAAAAAAAAAACCTCATTAAAATGTCAACGCAAAGTTAACTTTATGTTTAGTTTGTTTTAAAGATATGAAACCTTAGATAAATGTTTATCAGAAAAAAGAAAATTAAATATATTACTTCCAAATTATGTGTAATTAATGATTACAAAAAAGTCAGCGACTGTGATATTTCTACATGTCATAGAAATGGTTTTAATGTTTAAGTATGTAATAGAAGTTCATTGGTGGTGATCGATTGTGATGAGTTATTCCCCTTTGCACAACCTGTAGATTTGATGTTACCTTTGAATAACTGCATAACAAACATGAACAAACATTTTTGTAACCATTTACTCTAAAAAGATTTTATCATTCACATTTCATATTCTTCATTTGCCACTCTTACAAAATTGGCATCAAAAGTGGATATGGCCATCAGCACACATTTAGTGTAAAAAAAAAAAAAAGCATCACTAACACTGACATTGTGTTTGTGTCATCATTTATGTTTGAAATGAAAATACATTGATTGCATTTTAAAATGTTTCTGATTGAAAAAAAAAGAAAACATTGAAGACCTTGGTACAGTATTTGCTCATAGATATTTCAGGTGCTCCTTGCCATCCTTTGCCTATGGCAACTTCAAAACAACAAAATGTGAAAGAGATTCACATGTACATTACGAAACATTGAGACAACGTTGCACTTTTATTTAAATTCATAACTGTATATACTGTCAACTTCACTAAGGAAGGTTATCTGCGGTGGTCAGTACAGGATGGGATAGACCAAGGAGTGTGTGTGTGTGGGTCTTATAGATGCAACTTTTGTGAAAGAACATGTACAAGGCGTAGATATTTTGTTTTGAAGATTAAGAACCGTGTGAATTAATCTTAGACGAGTCTCCTCCTCTTGCAGTCCCTCTCCATCTGGTCTTCAGAGGCAGATTTGACTGTGGAGGCCCCCAACGGGGACACGGAGTTGAGCAAGGGGTCCTCAGATGCCTGGCCGAACAGAGCCAAGAGCATGGCCACACCGAAACCAGTGGCTCGCTCACCCTGTTGACAATCCACATTGAGGAGTTACTAATAATTCTTGAAGAAATATGCTTAATTTCGAATTATGCTCAGTATATATACGCACAGCATGGACGGGTGAAGCGATGTCCACATGTACCCAAATGCCTGGCCAATCAAAACCCAGATGAGAGCCAATGAAGAGGCCAGCACAGGAGCTCTGCGCATTCTCACGGTCCTGTGGACACAGAACACAAGCACCCATGTAAAGTCAATTCAGGCAAAAATCTTTAAATTACTATTATATTTAATTTTGTCCTAGGTTGTGGTGAACTGACAAATCCAATTC
>RJVU01043279.1:737568-752507 GCA_003731715.1 Anabarilius grahami | reverse complement strand
ATATAAATGACAAAGGCCTTCAACAAAACTACTAAAACTAACAAAAACTAAAAAGAAAACTAAAAATATCAAAATTCAAAATATTAATAAATACTGTAACAGTATATAAATAACACTAAAAGCAGTGTTTCACAGAGCTATCCAAACATCGAGGAGAAACGCTTGCCTCCAGGAAGTTATCAGTATTCATCTCGCTGCATGGAGTGTCCACGATTCGAGCGGCCAGGCGAACTCCATCCGCCGCATTGGCAAGACACTGGAAACAAACGCTCGCACATTCATACGGATGTAAAAGAATGATACAAAAAGTACTAGTAACAGTGGCTTGAGTTGACTAAGGTAGCCGACTTGATCTGTGGCATGAGGAAGTAGATCCGAACACTTTACCTCCAGTGTGGAGACCTCCAGAGGGCCGTTGTCCTGACCCACAGAGACAAACTCCACAGTGACGTGCTTCTTCTCTGTCCTGCGAGAAGACGCTGAACGGCGGGTGAACAGTGGGAAAGCTCGGGCAATGGCACACGCTGATGCGAACACATCAGAACGCTCGCACACCATCTGAGGAGCCAATAAGAAACTTACCGTGTGGCATCAACAGCATTTGTGGCATAATACTGATTTCAATAGAATAAAACTGCAAATTGTATCTTGATTCTAACATTTAATGTGTTGTGGCTATACTTCTGAAACACTATGCATTTTAATATTTACCATTTCCCATTGTAAATGGAAGTTGTCTTTTTTAAACATGATTTTTGAATGGTTAGATCTGTAACTGTAATTCATATGAAATAACATCTTAAAGTAATATACAATTTAATATTTTACACACACACACACATTATGCACTCTGCTTTTCACTTAGTGTTTCATTATCAATCAAATCATTATCTCTAAAGTAAATGGGTGTATGTTTCTGGTTCATGGTGATGAATATTGTAAAAAAAAAAAAAAAAAATTTTAAACTGAGGAAACATGGTTCTTTATAGGTGCAATATGTAGAATTTGTCCACTAGAGGTCGCTAGAGGCCTATTCAAAACATAGGCGTAGCTTGATGACGCCAAGTTTGAGCGCGGAATCTTGGGACATGTGGTCTTCACCTCACAGCCGGTAGAAAAATAATCGGGACAGGACTCGAGAATAAATCATGTTCATGGATACGATTATTAATGTTACTGTAGTACGAAGCAGAGCAGGACCGAGTGTTGTTGGAGCTGAACGAGGGCGCTACAGAGATTGCTCAACACACGTGGCGAGCAGCGGAACTTTTATTATGCCACAGTCGCCGGGGCTGCTTCCGCTTTTCCGGTCATAAGTATGAAGTAACGCAGCTCTGTTTATCATATTAGATACATTTGAGTGTGTTGAAAATGTTATAACGTTATTCTATGCGTTCGCTCGGCGGCTGCTGTGAGACACTGTTGCACACTGCAGTAAGATAGATCGATTTTAGAATATCATATTAAATACTGGATGGCTTGTGTTGATAAATGGCATGCAATTCATTTTAAAACCTATTGTATGATGGAGAAAATTCTGTATTACTGTTACTAAAAATAAAGCTGCATCTGCATACTTCACAAAAGTGTTTTTCTCTGAGGCATGGTAAAGCGTGGTACTCGCAAAAAAAAAAGAAAAGAAAATTAGATTTAAACAATAAGACTAAACGTGTTGAGCTATATAATAATAACTTGTTTTCTGTCTATAAATATATCAGAACAGTTGTTCCCTTGTCTATTAAAGCATGTAATATATTAAAGCGTCTTTGGTGTTTCCATGGTTTCTACAAAATAAAACCGGAAACTGAGGATAACGTGGGTATGACGCAATTGACAGGCGACTCCTCACACGTCCCGGAGCCTTGGTTAAAATTGCAATTTTCTCATGATTTACAAATAGTTGGAAACATTTGGGATATTGTAAGTACTCAAGTAAACAAAATATGCAACACTGGCCTAGTGGTTTTTGGATATTTTACTGCAAAATTATTACATATTGCACCTTTAAATGGACCACAAAACCAATCATAAGTCACACGGGTATATTTGTAGCAATAGCCAACAATACATTGTATGGGTCAAAATGATAGATTTTTCTCTTATGCCAAAAATCATTAGGACATTAAGTAAAGATCATGTTCCATGAAGATATTTTGTAAATTTCCTACAGTAAATATATCAAAAATTTATTTTTGTGAGTGGATATGCATTGCTTGTCTATTTGAACAAAAGGACTACATTTTACAGGAACTTTGATGAAGAGGGACCCAATCAAGAGTTATAAGCAATATGAAAAATGGTGTGAAATGAGACTGACCACAATGCAGCGGTTATTGCCAGCAGGCAGGCAGGTTCGGACCAGACGGGTGAGGAAGTGGCCAGATGATGGGCTGTTGTGACGGCTGACCCGTGAAGGAAGGGCTGCCACAGCTGCATGACTCAAATACAGCGGGCAACTATCCGTAGGGTTGGGGTTCAGAGAAGACAAAGCTGCCTGCCATATCTGAATGCAAATACAGCACACATAAACAAAAAGGTAGTGTAATGTAATATTATTTGCTAGTGTACCTGAAACCTAATCTAGTGTGAAGAAAAATATCATCATATAGACCATCATACATACAGGCAAAAAAATCTAAACAATCAAGACTGTCAGGTCTATCAGGAAATCTTGATGATGATGATGATGATGATGATGATAAAACGCTCACTTGACAGATTTAAAGGATTAGTCCACTTTTAAATAAAATTTTCCTGATAATTTACTCACCCCCATGTCATCCAAGATGTTCATGTCTTTCTTTCTTCAGTCGAAAAGAAATTAAAGTTTTTGATGAAAACATTCCAGGATTATTCTCTATATTCATTAGACTTGAATGGGCACCAAACAGTTGAAGGTCATAAAATTAGTTTCACTGCAGCTTCAAATTGTTCAACACGATCCCAGATGAGAAATAAGGGTCTTATCTAGTGAAACCATCGCTCATTTTCTGAAAAAATTTGAAAATTAGATAAGTTTTAACCATAAATGCTCATCTTGAACTAGCTCTCTTCTTCTTCTCCTCTATTAGAATTCCAGCAGTGTAGACACTGCTAAGTGTATTACTGCCCTCCACAGGCCAAAGTTTGAACTAATTGTTATAGACTATTGAACTAGCATATTGCATATAAAAATTAGTTCAAACTTTGGCCTGTGGAGGGCAGTATTACGCTTAGCAGTGTCTACACTGCTGGAATTCAAACAGAGAAGAAGAAGAAGAGAGCTAGTTCAAGATGAGCATTTCTGGATAAAACATATAATTTTCAATTTTTTTCAGAAAATGAGCGATGGTTTCACTAGATAAGACCCTTATTTCTCATCTGGGATCATTTTGAACAATTTGAAGCTGCAGTGAAACTAATTTTGACCTTCAACTGTTTGGTGCCCATTGAAGTCTACTATAAGGAGAAAAATCCTGGAACGTTTTCATCAAAAACTTTAATTCCTTTTCGACTGAAGGAAGAAAGACATGGACATCTTGGATGACATGGGGGTGAGTAAATTATCAGGAAAAGTTTATTTAAAAGTGAACTAATCCTTTAATCAAGCATTACAAAACAACACAATGTGTTTGACTTTGTAAGAAAATACTTACTATTCATAAACATTGTTGTGCTCCAAAATATGTTCATGAATATCACAGATGCACATGTCCAGTATAAAGTAAAACATGGTACCATGTTCAAAATACCACAGTGTTACGATTACCATGGTGTAAGTGGTATTAAATAGTACTGGAAGTACCAATATACCATGATATTGCAAAGTCCAATATCAATAAACAAGGTAATGCAATGGTACCTTTTGTTAGTGGAAAGAATGTGACTGTTAAAAAGTCATTATTTCATTAAATTAAGAGTCAGTGAAGAATAATAACTTAACTAGCCAAAATGGCTTTAATTATCTTTTAATAAATATCTATAATTGATGTTTCCATTAGTAAATGCCGATTAGCAGTCTGTTACACAACGCTAGTGATTCCAGGCAGATTTCTCCATAACTTTAGCCTGTAAGCTAACGTCAATGTGTTTACAAGCGGAGTTACTTTTTATTAAACATTTCGTACCTCTTTCGTGACCACCGGCTGCAGTTTCCCTTTCACCTGGGTCCAGTTGATCTGTTGCAGATTGGCGAGCTGGCCGACGATAAGGACCGGGCGGTTCTGCGGCTCTGAGTCCCCGGCAGAAGCCTTGAACTCGAGCACTACGTTCGCCATCTTCCACCCGAATGACAGTCTCTCTTCAGAAGGAAGATGCACTTTAACCTTCCGCTTCTCCTGCCCGTCTCGCGAGCCCTTGTGTTGAGAGCGCTATTTATTTATTTAAATCTAGCCTAATTTTTTTTTTCTTCAGTGGTTTTCGAACAATAAAGTGCTAATAAAAACGCTAAACGTAAGAACCTGTAAGAACAACGCCATGTTTTATCATTTAAACACATAGCAAGAAGCATAAACACATTTTAAACTATGACCAACTGAGGAAAAATATGAAATTTGCTGCTGTTGCTGATATTTATGACCTAAAAGTAAGATGAAATTATGAAATTTACATTGTAATGTAAATCAATGAGATCTATAAGAGAATAGCAGACCTCTTACATAAACTGCATATACATATCAGTTGTCTCTCTATAAGATATTATTTACAGACGTAGAGTGACAGCTGATATTTAATGTCTTATTAAGGTGATTTTTTTTTTTACCTTTTCACTGTACACTACCAGTCAAAAGTCTGGAAACATTACTATTTTTAATGTTTTTGAACAAAGTCTCTTATGCTCATTAAGGCTGCATTTATTTCATAATAAATAAAGAAAAAACAATTATATTGTGAAATATTATTACAATTTAAAATTATGGTTTTCTATTTTAATATACTTTAAAATATTATTTATTCCTGAGATGCAAAGCTGAATTTTCAGCATTATTACTCCAGTCTTCAGTGTCACATGATCCTTCAGCAATCATTCTAATATGCTGATTTAATATCAATGTTGGAAACAGTTGTGCTGCTTAATATTATTTTATAACCTGTGATACTTTTTTTACAGGATCCTTTGATGAATAAAAAGTTAAAAAAATATCAGCATTTATTTAAATAGAAATCTTTTGTAACAATATACACTACCGTTCAAAAGTTTGGGGTCAGTAATTGTTTTCTTTCTTTTTTTGAAAGAAATTAATACTTTTATTCAGCACAGATGTGTTAAATTGATAAAGTGATAGTAAAGATTTATATTGTTAGAAAAGATTTATATTTTGAATAAATGCTGCTCTTTTTAACCTTTTATTCATCAATGAATCCTGAAAAAAAGTATCACAGGTTCCAAAAAAAAAATTAAGCAACAAAACAGTTTTTAACATTGATAACTGAGCATCAAATCAGCATATTAGAATGATTGCTGAAGGATCATGTGACACTGAAGACCGGAGTAATGATGCTGAAAATTCAGCTTTGCATCACAGAAATAAATTATATTTTAAAGTATATTAAAATAGAAAACCGTAATTTTAAATTGTAATAATATTTCACAATATTATTGTTTTTTCTGTATTTATGATGAAATAAATGCAGCCTTAATGAGCAAAAGAGACTTTGTTCAAAAACATTAAAAATAGTAATGTTTCCAAACTTTTGACTGGTAGTGTAGTGTAGATAGCTTATTCATTAAGGG
Organism: Anabarilius grahami; assembly: GCA_003731715.1. NCBI lineage: Eukaryota > Metazoa > Chordata > Actinopteri > Cypriniformes > Xenocyprididae > Anabarilius > Anabarilius grahami. Next base: position 746,794 of record RJVU01043279.1, on the reverse strand, counting down.
CATAAAATACCACACAACATGCATCTTTATATATATATTTGTTTTAATTTCATTAAAAACCTGTTCAGCGTTTACAGAAGGTTCAGATAGCATACAGTAGTACCGTAATGGCAGAAAAATATTATAATATTCACACTGGGTTTTACACCAAAACCATGGAGAAAACCACATGAAATGGATTTAAGCCTTGAATGTGCAGTTATATTTTCTTCTCACCTTCTAAAATAACATATACTGAAAACAAAAAAATAAACTGTCTCTGGATCATGGTCAACTCATTTTACCCCATCATACAGTAGTGGTGCAATCACCCTTTACAAAAGCCAACAGGAACTGATTTTTGAAAGGACAGAAAAAAGTAAATCATTACAATACACAAAAAAAGAAAAGAGACAGCCCAGGCTCCAGACATTGCTACCAACGGACAACAATAGAACTCCATAAACTCTGTACAAGTATTTGCATCTAAAATAAATAATTTCTTCTTGTACAGGGAACAGTAGTTGTACAGTCAGTCAGCAGACCTGACCGAGCTTCAGTCTGGGACTGAAGGTCAAAGTTCAGTTTAGGATCAAAGGTCAGACTGAAGGATACGGTAGTGACAACACCAATGAAACATGAACAAACAAAAGCTTTTCAAAAGACACACAGACGTCCACTCTTTAAGGCAAGGAACAGAGTGAAGCAAAAAATCTTGATGAATCACTCCTGCTTTTCACTGAAATGATACTGACATCATGACAACAACACTGCCAAAAAACAGACAAACACATCATGGTACATTATACGCCTCCACCGACATGAGCAGAGGAAATAACGCTCAGTTATGGAAAATGTAACATTCAGTTCATTCAAAACCAGTCATAATCCCAAAGCTATACATTTTACCACATAGAAATAATAATTAAAAAAAATTAAAAGATTTGTAGAAAGAACATGCTTCGACTATGTGTTCCTCATTCTTCAACTTCCTCCACGGTTGATTGGAGTGTCAGTGCACAAAAGTGGAAATTCCAAAAGATTGAGTTACGGAAAAACACAGACTTTGTGACGTCACATTAAACACAGACATCCTAACCTACAAACAATATCGGATTCAGAGGCAGCTTTCACGGCAAGATGGTTTCTGTGAGGTTTCCCTGTAGATGCTCACTACTGAAACCAAAAACGTGCGACTCTTTTGAAAACACGTTCAGGTGACATTTAACCCCAAATTCAAAAGAATATATATTAAGAGTTTGCATTGTGAATTTATTTTTATGACCGTTAAGCCCATTCCTCCTCATTCCAATTTACTTTACATTATTCTTAATGGCGATTCCCATTAGACTTGTATAATTGTTATACAGTAAAAATACTGTAATACTGAAACTGTACTTTTTAATTATTTCTTATAAAAAATAATTCAGCATTATAGTAATGACAACTGAGAGGGAAAATGTGATTCATAATGCAAAAAAATGTAAAATAACAAGGTTTTAAGGAAATATATAAACATTTAATTTCATATTTCTTTCTATTGGTGTGAAATATGACCTGAACAACGTTCTTTTCAAGAGATTCACCCAAGCACATATGATCATCTTCAGGAAAAGCAACAGACCTCTGAGGATACCTTATCTTTTCCCATCATCTTCCTGTTTACTCTTCAAATTAGATGACAAGGGCGGTTGAGACGAACATGCTGCCATCTAGCATCCATGCTCCTAAGTGCTGTGCTTGTGCAGGACAAATGAAGAAAAACGGCCCTTTTATACTAACACTGCCTCTCACTGCAGAACTAAACACAAGAACTGTCTCCAGACACTGCACAAGGTGGCCAGCAGGGGGTGTCCTTATCTGCTTCATTTTGTTGTGTAGTATTTTAAAACGTAAGCACCAAACGTTTAACAAATAATCCACCCTTAAACAATAGTCTTAAAAGTCAGCATGCATACCCACACACACACACACACACACACAGACAGAGAAATACATGTCTTTTTTTCTCATCCTTACAGGTAGATCCCTCTTAGAGGCCATGGAATGATTCAAAACTTTGTCCCGAACAGAACAAGTATTAGAACAACAATTATGACAAAGAGAATTAAAATGACCAACATCTTGCGGTTTTTCTTCTGGTACTGTTCAGCCTAACAAAGAGAAAAGAAAAGTTGAGTGTGCTTTTTCTCTCTACTGTGCAATAATTCTAATAAACTGTCATGTGGATATTGCGAAGTACATTAATATTACACACCAAGTCATTAAAAAAGTAAACGCAAGTAATTAACCTTTGACATGTTGCTTAACACATCATCAGGCTTGATAAGGGCCTCACCTTTTGCAACTGCTGCAAGCCCTCGTCTGTTTTGACACAAGCTTGCTCCACATTGAAGTCGATTCTGTCGAGGACTGTGCCCTGAATTGAATAAACACTGACATTAATGCAGAAGTCTTCAACCCTGCTCCTGGAGACTCAGGGTGCGTCTCAATCAGCTCCCTAGCTCCCGAGCTTGTGACAATTTTATTTATGAATTCTTATATAATTCATATTAAATTAGTTTTTTCCAAAATTTGAATATAAGTTTTACGATGGAACCTGCTCTATCTAATTGTTTTTTTTTTCCAATCGAGAAGCACACTGACCTGTTCGACAACCATTCCAGCAAGATCTCTAAATATCTCATTAAGGTCAGAGATGGATTGAACAATCTGTCGAATTTCTCTCTCCCGCTCTTCTACTACCACTGAGTTCTGCTGAACCAGAACTAGCTGGTCATCTGTAAATCCCTACGAGAGTGAGAAAGACACACACAGACAGGTGTCAACTGTGTACGGACAATGATAATAATAATAATAAATCAAATTTCATATTATGGCCGATTTTAAATACAAATCTATACATCGTTCACTCGAAATGTTTGGAATTTAATATTTACAAACTTCAAAGGACATTAGGCATCAAAACATTATAAGTGTTTAATAGTTTTGGCATAAAAGTATAATGTGTAATGTAACATTTATATTATCTGCTTCCAACAATAGTGCCAATCATTTTTAAAAAACACTGATTGGCTGATACAAATATGGTCCCCAATATGTAAACATGTAGTAAAAATACGTAAACATTTTTACATTAGAGATGAAAGAAATAAGGATATGTAGTGTATCTGTAAAACATTCTCACTCTGTCATATAACGCGATATCTTCATCATCCTCCACAAGAGGACCAGAGTCAAAAAAGTGCTTGGATCTTTCTTCACGGTTTTTCATGCCTGAAAATGAATGCAAATCAAAGCACTGAGCACACAGTGAAAAATGTCAGCATTTTGTATTTCAAAGAGCCTCGTTTTAAGGATGAATGGAAGCTAAGGAAACAACAACGAAGAACTTGATTTGTTTAAGTATGTTTCACAAATAAATAAAATCTAATGTTCCTTTTATGGATTTAGATACCACTGGTGCTACAGAGGTTTTGTATCACAGGCCAAACAATTGTAGCACAAGTATAAAACGTCTGTTACCATCTCTGAAACCAAACACAAGTTGTGTAGTTCATCCATTAAACAGACATGTGACTGACAAGACAAAGGACATTAACACTCCATACAGGGCACACAAAATAAAAACCTTAACAAGAAATGTTTTCAGACAAACATTTGCCAAAAATGGCAGACTGCAGGAATACAACACCTCTAGCTTAACAGTGTCAATTTTGTTTACATAGCTCAATATCACTAATGACAACATCCATCCATTTTGGTTGAGCACTTTAAAATACAACTTTGTTTTCCTAAATCATTAGAAAGGTCTAAAATTGTATTATAAAATATTAAATTATTATGATAAAAATCTTAATTTTGTCAGGAAATCTTGTGCATCCACTGAGAGAAAAAAAAAGAGTCCTGTAACACTTCTCTACACTGGAGTAAACTTCTGGATTTGCATGTTTACTTCTTAAGAGAAAGTATTATTTTTCCTAACTTTACCCAAAATAGGGTTTTGTGAGCATTACTGAGTACACACATATAATGTACTACTACTCGCGCAGTAAGTCCATAAGTGAAAACGTATGCCATTCCAGGAAATCCCTTCTATGGACAAAGGCATTCAGNTGTTCCTTTTATGGATTTAGATACCACTGGTGCTACAGAGGTTTTGTATCACAGGCCAAACAATTGTAGCACAAGTATAAAACGTCTGTTACCATCTCTGAAACCAAACACAAGTTGTGTAGTTCATCCATTAAACAGACATGTGACTGACAAGACAAAGGACATTAACACTCCATACAGGGCACACAAAATAAAAACCTTAACAAGAAATGTTTTCAGACAAACATTTGCCAAAAATGGCAGACTGCAGGAATACAACACCTCTAGCTTAACAGTGTCAATTTTGTTTACATAGCTCAATATCACTAATGACAACATCCATCCATTTTGGTTGAGCACTTTAAAATACAACTTTGTTTTCCTAAATCATTACAAAAGGTCTAAAATTGTATTATAAAATATTAAATTATTATGATAAAAATCTTAATTTTGTCAGGAAATCTTGTGCATCCACTGAGAGAAAAAAAAGAGTCCTGTAACACTTCTCTACACTGGAGTAAACTTCTGGATTTGCATGTTTACTTCTTAAGAGAAAGTATTATTTTTCCTAACTTTACCCAAAATAGGGTTTTGTGAGCATTACTGAGTACAGTGAAAACATATGTCATTCCAGGAAATCCCTTCTATGGACAAAGGCATTCAGAGATCCTGCAGCTGAATAACATGAAGATAGAGACGTTTTGACGTTTTAAAAAGACGACAATAAACATACATTTGGCAATAAACATACATTTGCGACAATAAATGGTTTATCTGTGTTCTCAGGTATTTTCATAAGAATAAAGTATATTTATAATGCAATGCTAAACGACATAGCCTTTATCACTGTATAGAATACTATAAAGTAATATAATTTCTGCCTCATTCAATGATATGAAGCCACATCAGCTCACAAAAGGAAGTTTCAAACACTGGACTGACATTATATGAAGTGAATTTGAAGTAAAACGTCATTAAATGTTCTCTCAAGCTGTTTATCATATTAAAAACATTTGAGTGTTGAAATCGATGTCATGGCGTTACTTTGTGCATTTGCTCGGCGGCTGCTATGAGACACTTGTTGTACACTGCAGTAAGCTAGATTGATATTACAATATCATATTAATATAATCAAGAAAACGAGATTCAAACAATAAGACTAAACATGTTGAGCTATATAATAATGATCAGTTTTCTGTCTATAAATGTATTTTTACATATTTCGCTGGATTTAAACATTCTTGGAAACAACAAAATATGTAACATTGCTCTAGTAGTTTTTGAATATTTTAATCCAAAAATCATACATATTGTGCCTTTAATTAAAACTCTGTGATCTCAATCTCATAATCGCACTAAGCCAAATTGCGACTTTGGTTTAATTTGGGTTAATCGTGCACCCCTAGATTAACCTCACACACAAACAAGCACACAACAAACTCTCACTTCACACAAGCAAGTGGCTCTGTAAAAAAACTATCGCATGCATCATTTTTTTTCAATCGCACAGACCTATTTTCCATAGCACATGCGACATATGTCGCACTGTACAGCCATGTCAACATACATTTTGTGTTTCAGTGTGCATACACCTACGTTTTAGGTAGCTTGACTGCGTGTGTCTGAAGTTGATTGACAGTTCTTGAAGGCTCTGGGCCAATGAAGAGACCACATTGGTCAACAGCCTGTTTTCTTGCTCTGTACAGTGATGACTCTGAGTCTGCAGCCCCGTCACGGCCCGCTGGCACCTGTGAAACATCTACACACACATATGCAGATGCTGAAAATTGTTTAGTTTTACGATGTGTGCAGTGATCAATTGCTTTAGTTTTCCTTCGTGTCCACTTCAACCTCTTTAGTTATAACAGATGTCACTGTAATAAAACATAATTTATGTGTGCGTGTTAATATACCTGTGTAATTTCCTGTGTAGTGATCTCAATGGCATGCTCCTCCTCACTGCTGTCATCTAGCGTGGGACGGTTCATGTGTTTGTCGTGCAGACTAGCCAGTTCCTTCATCTTCTGGCGAATACGTGTGATTTCATACTGAATCTGCGGGAACAAAGAATTCACTGTTCACTCTCTGTATCAAAACTGAGATGACAGGAACGTTCCAGCTGAACTAACATCTTAATGTTACTTCTAAATGTCAAACTTTGTTGACTATGGATGGAAGACTGTATACGAAAGACAAATATCAAAAGGTTTACATATAAAGAGGTTTACAGTACTGAATACAATGCATTATCCACCTAGAACTGTAATCCTACCAGTAAATGAATTATTTAATTTAACTTCTTTAGAATTTTTTATACACTAAGAATGAATATACACTATACAGTTCAAAAGTTTGGGGTTGGTACGATTTTTTAAGGTTTTTGAAAGAAGTCTCTTGTGCTCATCATTACTGCATTCATATGATCAAAAATACAATAAAAACAGTAATATTGTGAAATATTATTACAATTTCAAATAACTGTTTTCTATTTGAATATATTTTAAAATGTAATTTATCTTATTATGTCTTAATATGACCTTCAGAAATCATTCAAATATGCTGCTTAGGAAACATTTATTACTATTATCAATGTTGAAAACAGTTGTGCTGCTTAATATTTTAGTGGAAATCGTGATATATTTTTCAGGATTTTTTTGATGAATAGAAACTATAAAAGAACAGCATTTATTTGAAATAGGAATCAATTGTTTCATTATAAATGTCTTTACTGTCACTTTTGATAACTTTAATATGCTGAATAAAAGTAATTTCTTTCTAAAAAATCCTTAATAATCCAAACTTTTGAATGGTAGTTTAATCATAATGCAAGCAGCATGTACTGTACCTGCTATAAAACCTACTGTTTACATGTTTTTGTTTGTACAAACTAAGGGATGAGTCTAAATTATATTATTTAGTAATCTATAGCATTCCACAGATGCCGTCAGTAGAGCTTAAACTTGTTTTGAAACTGGAACATTCCTTTAATGTCACTGATCCCATCAGTGACATTGCATGTGCATCCCAGTGCATCCCATTCTTTCTTTTTAGGAATGCTTAAAACAATCATCTAATTACCTCATCCACTCCCTCCACCCATTTAGGCGGGAGTCTCTTCGTGACACCGATAGCAGCCTCTGGATCCAAACTAATGCCTGACACCAGGGCCATACGGTCATCAGCCAACTAACAGAGAGAGAGAAAGAGAGAGAGAGTTGTTGTTGAGAATATCCGTGCAATGAATTTAAATATGGTACAGCTGTAAAATGTAGCTGCATTATGTATTATTATTGGTAGCTGAGAGCATTATCAAATTAGGCAAAATAGGAGTAAGGGATATAAATAATAGTAAAACTACTGACCCTTTACTAAGCCCCGCCTTAAAAATGGCACTGAACAATCCTACCTTATCCTACTATTGTTCCATTATCAGACAAGCCCTTGCTCTTTTCTAATGAAAGTATATGTAACTTGTATGTGTCTGGATAGATTTGAATGCATTCCCGCATTCCTTAATGAGCATGTAGATCTATATTTTTATCTTGGTGGTAACTGAACATTAATTTATTAATTCTGTAAAGCTTGTCTAAGCAAGCAACTGTAACCAAGGGGGCAGAGCTTAGCAATGGGATGCAGATTCAGACCTACCCATAACCTTAAGTTAAAATATCAAGATTACCTCATCAAACTCCTAATGTGATCAGAAGAGCCCACGAAGTCCCATCCAATGAGAGGAGAGATAGAAGAGAAGGGGAGGGACATGAGGAGTGAGAGCAGAGGAGCCCAAGACAAAAAGCAGTGATCAGCATCAAAAAGACTGACAGCAGGACTTGGACAGAACTGGACAAATCAGGAACAAAAACCAGTAAATGCAAATAGTTACTTATACGTTAATGCAGATAATGGTAATACATAGTCATAGATATAAAATATGTGCATTATGTATATAAAATGCATCACATTGCTATAAAGTTTCAAGACATGTAAGATTTGTCCATTCCAGCCCAATAACTCCAACATCTCAATCTCAATCCTACTGTATAATTGTGCTACTGATTCATAAATTCACAAGATATTAGGTTTGGAAAATCAACACACTTTCTGATGTTACTGAATTTGTAAAATGCAATAAAAGATTAAGCTGGAAGATAAATCCTATTTTTAACCCAAAACAACACAGTGACATGATTACTGTAGATCAGAGCAATGCACAGCAGAAGATTCTGTCAGGATTTTGCAAGACAGTGCAAGAAGTGCTTAGCTAGATCACAAGAAGTGCAAACAGGGAAAAATCAACATGCAAGCAGATGGTAAGGAATGGAGCCACTACACCAGACAAAACACAAGCAGGCATGATATACGACTGGAATGACGTCCGTGCTAGTAACTTCATCACTCTTCACAGCTTTAAATATTACACTGACAGATATACACAATCTGTCTGTCAAGACCCAATCGATACCCTATAAAAATACTATTTAAATTCATGCTGGACACCAGGCCACCCACCAGCATCAAAGAGAAAGAAAAATGTGATGCATAGCTAATCTGTAGGAAAGATCTATGGAAGATTGGGAGACAAAACATACTGCCTTCCTCTGGAGTCTCATTTTTAGAACGGTAAAAACAAGACCAAAGTATATGGAGAATCAAAGTTATCAGTGTCTCACAAAAAACTTTTATAAATGTAGCAATAAAGCACACCATTGCAGTTATTGCTTATGTATTTAAATGCATAAAAAGCAGGTATTATAACCAGTGTTGGGGGTAACGCATTACAAGTTACTCGAGTTACGTAATCAGATTACTTTTTTTTTTTCAAATAGTTTTTCAAATAATTAACACAAGTTAAGGTTATTGTATGTTCATAACATGAACATACAATAACCGTAACTTGCATTACAAAAATGCGTTACAACCATGAACAACTGTACAACTACATGACGGTTATTGTAGTTCTAGACTAAATATGAGCATTTACTCATCTCACTTGCACAAAAACAGAGTCAGTATTCCTCAAAATGAATAAAAACAGTGAAATGCAATCTTAGAATATAGGCACAAACCAGCAATAATTTAATATAAACAAATATACTTTATGTATTTAATCTCACTCAAGTAATGCAATTAGTTACTTTTTAGGGAGTAACAT
>RJVU01043279.1:687627-732922 GCA_003731715.1 Anabarilius grahami | reverse complement strand
AAACAGTTATTTTAAATTGTAATAATATTTCACAATATTACTGTTTTTACTGTATTTTTAATTAAATAAATGTAGCCTTGGTGAGCAGACGAAACTTCTTTTAAAAACATTAAAAATCTTAGTGGTTCCAAACTTTTGGACTGTACTGTATATATATATATATATATACACACACACATATATACATATACATAAAACACGGTATATATTCTTATTTCTTTAAGAAAATTAAATTTGGCAAATATTCTGATCTAGAATCGTTTGCATCTCATTTTACTTTCATAATGTGACAAATTTCAAAGTAAAAAAGAATATTATGAGAAAAAATAGGACGGGATTTGATTTTATCTGTCGGAAATTGATTGGATTGTGAAAAATTGACTTAATGGAGTCATTTTAGCATGTTCACACAGACCAGTAATCTTCATCTATTTTGACTTTTTGTTTATTCAAATATGTACTTATCTCATTTATGATTATCTATGATTAAATATATATTTATAATGTATAAAGTTCTAAATTATAAACTTATAATTTATTAATTTTTTAAAAAAACTCTTATTTTTTGTCTTCTCACACACTTGTCTCTCTCCTCTCTCTTTTTTCCCCTCACAGTTCAGTGTGAGATTCTCCTCTGCTTCATCTCAACCCTCCATGCGTACCCAAACCCTGATGTCCGTCCTCACACACACATTTACACAGACCCCAGCAGCCACATTCATCATTCTCCTTCAGCCCATTCATCACATCCCCCTGAGCCCCCACAGTTCTCTCAGACACAGGCATGGGGTTAGCAAACATCTCATGGAATTTAGGGCTGTGGTTGGGTTTTTAATGTTTTACAGCGAGTCTCTCGCAGTTCACAATTCCCCACAGCGCAGAGGAACTCACGGGGAATGGAAGGAGAACGCATGTGTACGTAATAAGAATGATGTGTGCTCAAGTGCAAAAAGTCCCACAGACTGTTTACAGTGTTTTCATACTTTGTGGCCCTGAGTGATGACATTTATTTGCCCTTGACGGAGGAGAAATCTCTTTAATTGTGTTCGACCTGATAAGAGTGACAGCACCTAGTGTTGCGCTCTGTTTGCTCTGTCACGGAAAAGATAGCAGGGCTATTAGCAAAGACGTCACAATTTAAAGAAAGTCAGAAGGGATACAATCCATATATGTCAAAAAATAAAAATACAGTCTAATCTTTTGCATGTCATTGTGACAAGCAAACTACCAAATTAATAAATGCACTTTACAATAAGTTTTCAATTAGTGATCATTAATTTTTTTTATATACTATAAAAATATGCAATCTTAATTCACACACTTCAAATAAATATACATTGTTAATTATTTGTTCATAATGCTAATTTATACAGCTTTAAATATTTCACATGTATTAGTAGCCAAGAATAGCTAAATGCTATAAAAGTATTATTCTGTTATTTTTTTATATCATTTTAATTATTAATTTGAATGCATAGAACATTATAATTTATTCAATTTTAAAATGTACACATCAATATAACACAAACATTATAGCCTATTTGCCATCTATAGGCTTTATATAGTGTTGGGTGCAATTAATAAGTAAGTAATTTAATTACTTCTGATGTAATTTCATTAAATATTACAACAATTCTAAATAAAACAATAGTGGATTTAACATAAAAATTCAATGTCTAATGTTAAAACGTATGTAACCTTCTCCCTTTACACACTTTGGTGAATTCAAGAATAATTTATTCAATATTGTTAATTTGAAAGAATTTGGTTGAACTTTATATGGGATTTAGAAAGTAATTAGTAATAAGTAGTGATGGGACGGTTGATACCGAGGCTTCAAGGCTCCGACGCAGTTTTCAAAGCACTATTGTATCGCACACCTTACAGATGCTTGCATCGAAATTACAATACCACGTGATTGATGACGTTTGAAGCTTCGAACGTCATGCAGTATCGGAAAATCGAGACAGCTGGTTTGAAAAAATTGGCGCTTCAGTTGCATAAAGGAAAATGCATTTAATCATGTTTTATTGCTGGGGTCTCAGAGACCCTGAACATAACATAAGGGTTAAACAGCTCACCCAAAATATTTTTTTAACTACTAATCACTAGTTATGATCACATCATTGTATATTTTATATTATTGATCAATTTGTGAATCCGTTGATCAGGTTACACATGACACGAGTGGTGGTCTCATTGTCACAAATTAATTTAGATGAGATTAGATCAGATATGATTCCGTGTCACTGACTTCCGCTTTTGTCACGTGCTTTTTTCAAACCGTAGATCTGCTCCGCGATGATTTAGACATGGTGGAGAAACAAGTCTGACCACCAGATGTCGCTAATGCGCACTGTGTTAAAAGCTTCGAGTAATGAACCGTTTTTCGGCACAATTTGATGAAAGCCTTGGTTTCCCATCACTAGTAATAAGTAATCCAATACTTTGAGAGTAAGAGTCGTTAGTATGGCAATCTAATTACAATGTTTGTCACGGTACATGGTGTGGGAACACTCACGATTAGGAGATTTGCAGAAATCTCCAAGAGAAACTCAGGATAAATAACACAACATACAAACGTGAACCGACAGAGACTGAGGGAGAACACATACAAGTCAAACAAAGGGGCAAACGAGACTAATTAACAAGACACACCTGAACTAAGGACACTAATCAAATGAGTAACTATGACAACAAACTAAACGCGGGAAAACTAAACAAAGGAGGACATGTGACAAACAGAACAAAGTGCCAAAACAGACAGACTGTTGAACAGGCCTAATTAGTAGCTAGTAATTAATTACTTTTTTGAGTAACTTACATAAAAACAGGGTATATATACTGCTAGAAGTAAGATAAATATATATATTTTCCTTTATCTATTCACCATTTATTTTACCTAACATATCAGTATGCTAACGTTTCATGCCATGACTGACCAATAAGAATCAAATAATAAGAGCGTCGTGTGATAAAATGGAATCAATGAGATCTCCTTTCTGTCTTTTAATTACACAAATAGCCATAACATTTGCTTCTGCTGCTGTTTATTGACTCACCAGCACAAATGAAATATGTTGATATGACCGGAAAAGTTTTGTGGCGATGCTGCTAACCGTCGCGCCACCCGCCGCGGCCTCTCGCAGCACCTGTCACCCAGCGGCCGTGAACGGAGCGCGGAGCACCGTAGACATGTGTTCCTCAGACATTCCTTCCACATCGCTCATAAATCACCATTACCCGGACACTCAGCTCTGCCAGCTGGATCTCCCCTCTCCAGCGCATGGGGTGGGCAACGCTTTTAAACTACATTTTTACAGGAGAAACTTTATACGAAAGTCATTTTTGCTTGGTGTTTGTGTTATCTTTAGTGCATTTGACAAGTGGTTTATTTCTTGCAATGAACGCATGTATTTGTTTTGTAAATTTTCAGACGTTGGCTATTTAGACACTTTGACATGAGAAGGGTTAAAGGTGATTGATGATATGAGGACCAGAACGAATCATGTTTCCATAGCCAGCCGAAACTCAACACTGCCACAATCCATGAATCACCTTTAAATGATCATCATCGTTGGGTATTTTCTCCTGCACTGTACAAATGATAATATTATAGGCTAAAGAATATATAATAGCCTAATAAATGCACTCTATCTATCTATGAGCTTATGAGATTTGAAGTTCATTTGAACAACTTTACAACAAACAAATGAATGTTAGACACTAATAAGCACCTTTTTCCATAATATTTAGTTTATTTCAATGGTCTTAATCAGGATGTTAAACACCAGTCCACCAATTCTTTGGGGGACTCTTATTTTTCCAGTTCTGCGACCTCAATTCTTCAAACACCTCAGCAATAATATTCTCAGTGTCTTTTGTTTTCTTTGCTTGTCATAGGCTATTAGCTTTGATAAAACGTCCATTACTCTTTTATGAGCTACTCTAGATGTTTCGGCAGGAGCTGAGGAAACCTCAGACTCTGACATTCACTGTGTCCCATACGCTCTCGCCACACATGTGCCGCTGGGATCAAATATCAATGTGAAATTCCTCATCGCTGAGCTACCTGGCCTGTCTATTATTGGCCCACATGCCACAGAGGGGCTGCAATGGTGGCATGATTATATAGGTGTTACAGACTGGATGGAATCTGAAGGGCAGAGGTTCAGACTATAAAGAATGTGAGGTTTTGTGAGAGAGAGAGAGAGAGAGAGAGACAAAGGAGGGAGAGAAAGAACAGAGTTTTCGAAATAGTTGCATTAAAGGGATAGTTCACCCAAAAATGAAAATGATCCCATGATTTACTCGCCCATCCTAGGTTTATATGACTGTCTTCTTTCAGACGAACCCAATCGGAGATATATTTAAAAAAATATCCTGGCTCTTCCAAGCTTTATAATGGTATAATATTAAAAAAATGCATCCATCCTTCATAAATATAATCCATACGGTTCCAGGGGATTAATAAAGGCCTTCTGAAGTGAAGCGATGCATTTTTGTGAGAAAAATATACACATTTAAAACTTTATAAACTAAAATAACTACCTTCCACCAGACGACCGCACACATACTGCACAAGTCGACTTGCACCAAATGAGTAACCGCTGAAGCGATGTGTGACGCAGGATGTAGAAGTAGCGTAAGTTTAGGCGCCTTTCGCGGTTCAAACAAATATGGCTGGGCAACAAACTCAAGCTCCCCTTGAAACTCCGAAATCCTCTGACATTTGTAATTTCTCGTTTCGTTTTAGACTTCTAATTCCTGTGATTAATGACTTTATTTTACTCTATCTGAATTTCTGAGTTAGTCATTACATCATGCGTCGGGTCAGGGGTTACTCTTCTGCCGCAAATCGATTCCCACGGCCATCTGCTGGAAGCTAGTTATTAGTTAATAAAGTTTTAAATATGAATATTTTTCTTAGAAAAACACATCGCTTCCCTTCAGAAGGCCTTTATTAACCCCCTGGAGTCGTATGGATTATATTTATGATGGATGGATGCATTTTTTTTTGGGCTTCAAAACATGACCCCGGTTCACAACCATTATAAAGCTTGCCAGGATATTTTAAAATATATCTCCGATTGTGTTCATCTGAAAGAGGATAGTCACACCTAGGATGGCTTGAGGGTGAGTAAATCATGGGATAATAATTTAGATTTTTGGGTGAACTATCCCTTTAAGAGGCCAGAACAGCTTCTCAACTTGTTTTGCTTCAGGACTAGCAAGTTGCAACCAAATACAGTACCAATGTTGCTTATTGCTTAAGTGAACAAAACAAATAAAACACTGAAATGTATTGATATTCATTCTCAGAGGAAAAAAAACATGTAAAACTTGTACCTTTAGGGTACCCTTAAAGGGACAACTTTGTACTTTATTTACTTCTAAAATTACATAGTAGTACCTTAAGGGTATTACTGATCTAAGGTATAAAATGCATCTTTTTTTAGGGGTTGATAAGGTACAAAGTTGTCCCTTTAAGGGTATTGCCCCAATAACAAGCTGTTGTACCCCTAAAATAATTTTTTTTTTCCTGACAGTGATACCATGAACTAGGCCAAACAATTTGCAGAATCATTAAAACTGAATGGAAATTATATGGAATTATATGGAATGGAATGTATTTTCCATGGTAAGGAAAAGTACATTCAACTTTGCTTCTATTTCATCATCATCCATCAACACTGAAGATCAAAGGAACAAAACTGCATATGAACACACACTCTCACGCACACTTCATTAACCACAGACATACCACTCTTATCACAGGCAAGTCAACCTGCAAGGGCAGTGTGATCCTATACCAGATAAACCTTCCTCTCCTCTTACTGTGTATATGGTACATAATATGCACTCTATACTGTGCTCTCTCTCTCTCTCTCATGTTTGGATTCCACTGTAAGAAGAGAAGTCTCAGAATAAGATATTCAGTTCTCTTGCCAAACACAACAGATGTTTTGCATGGTATGTGTGAAATGTCTGGTATTACCATAATTTACAGTGCTGCTTGTTTTTCCTACATCTCTCATCACTATATTAATATACTTATCAAACTTCAGTGCAAAGTAGCATGAATTAGCACGAATGTAAACCTGTACAAATAGACTTTAATCAAACTCAATGCTACATTTGTTTTGAAGCTGTCAGGGACACAAAATTACATCAGCAAGATACGTTTGCTGCCTTTAATACACTACCGTTCAAATGTTTGAGGTCAGGAAGATAATATATAATACTATTATTCAGCAAGGATACTTTAAATTGACAGTGAAACCTTTAACATTGTTACAAAAAATTATTTCAAATAAATGCTGTTCTTTTGAGCTTTCTATTCATAAAAGAATTCTGAAAAATTATTACAGTTTCCTCAAAGATATTAAGCTGTTTTCAACATTGATAAGAAATGTTTCTTGAGCAGCATGTTTGAATGATTTCTGAAGGATCATGTGACACTGAAGACTGGAGTAATGATGCTGAAAATTCAGCTTTGCATCACAGGAATAACATTTTCAAAATATATTTTAAAATAGAAAAGAGTTATTTTAAATTGCAATAATATTTCACAATTTTACTATTTTTACTGCATCTTTGATCAAATAAATGAACACCATAATACTCAAAGACAATAATATTATTATTCATGTCCCAAAAACAAATAAGTCAAATAAGAACAGACAGAATATTAAATGCATTTTTATTTTTTTATTTTTTCATTTTTGTCATGGCATGTCATGACACTTTGAATTGACTCGGATGAAAAAACTCAGATGAGATGCTGCTTATAAACGTTTGTACACAGAAACAGAAGATGTTAAATAATGTGGTTAAGAAGAATGAGGAAGTTTTTACGTGCATTTAAAATAAATGAATTACAAGAGAAACCACAAGCCTCATCATTTCTTCTTTGCCTGTTTTTGATGTCACTTTGATGTTTTTCATCACCAGCACTTCTCTATGATTATTAAAGGGTCTCTGAAGGAATGCGTGCGCAAACATCTGCTGATGGACTTCTTTGGCTCTGTAATTAAAACCGATTTCTGGGTGTTTTGTGAAGGGGAAAATGTCAGACACATATGCACACATTTAACTATAGATATAACTCCAGTAAATCATCATCCGTCACTAACCAATCATTTTTATTTACATTTGCTTTATAATTATAATCAAGCCTTTAAAAAAAATAAAATCCAAACTTCAAATGTAACTTCATTCTGTGGCAGCCATCACTGCTATAGAGAGATCCTCCGTATCTGTTCTACACTATTTAATTCTACAAGGATGACCCGAAAGGTCGTGAGGAGGAACAGACCATTAGCTGTTCTCTTTGCTACACTGAGTCTGGAATCTTGGGAATTCTATAGCTCTTGAGTTCATATCAACCCCAGAATTCTCCATTCTGAAACTGGACTTGGCCTCATGGAGTTTCTCTTTTCTTTTTAATCACAGGCTCTTTAAACATAGTACAGTATGTGTAGACAAACATTAGAGAATCCTGGGATATAAGGGGACTAGAGGGTCTTAGGCTGGCGGATCAGGCACCTGTGGGATGTCCACAGGAGACACTTCATACCAGTGCCTCCGAAAGGTCCCTCCTCCCACGTCTGACCTGCACACGGCCTGTTTGATCCGTCTCCAGTTCTCACAGTCAACAGAAGAGCTGCTCTGCTTCTATAAAGAAGATTATTAACAATGAAGAACAGTATGTTTTTCTTAGATAGACTGAGCTTACGGCTGCATTTGTTCAAAATGTTTGAATTTATTATTGAATTTATTCCTCTGATGCAAAGCTGAATTTTCAGCATCATTATAATGATTACACTCTAAAAAAATATTGGGTTCAAAACAACCGAAGTTGGGCTGAAAATGGACAAACCCAGTAGTTGGGTTGTTTTAACTTAGCGGCTGGGTTAAATGTTTGCCCAACCTGCTGGGTAGTTTTATTGAACTCAACTATTGTTTAAAAATTACTGTATTGCTTGCTTAAAATGAACCCAATGTGTGTTGGAAATTAAAATGTATTGATATGTTTAATGAAAAATAATTAAGCAATAAACATTTATTAAATTGGTTCATTTTAAACCAGCCATAAAGTAATTTTTAAACAATAGTTGGGTTAAATAAAACTACAGCATGTTGGGCAAACATTTAACCCAACCGCTGGGTTAAAACAACCCAATCACTGAGTTTGTCCATTTTCAACCCAACTTGGGTTGTTTTTAACCCAGCATTTTTATAGTGTACTCCAGTCTTCAGGGTCACATGATCCTTCAGAAATCATTCTAATATACTGATTTGGTGCCCAAAAACATTTATTATTGTTATTAATGTTGAAAACAGTTTTCAGGATTCTTTGTTGCACATAAAGTTCAAAAAGACAACATTTACTTGTAATAGAAATCTATCACTATCACTTTTGTTCGATTTAATGCATCCTTGCTGAACAAAAATATTTTTACTTAAAAAACAAAACAAAAATGTACTGACCCTAAATGTAATGTATGTTTAATATTCTGTATTAATATTAAATTTTTTGAGGCTTGTCACTCATACTCAGGTCTCGCAGGTTCATATACTAGATCATTTCCTTTAAGTATTTTTTGTGGCTACACGCATGACCCGACATGAGCAACTCTCATTTCACTTGTTCTTGCAATGCTGTTTTTATGATTATTCCTCCAACCATTTCCAGAAGGGGAACTCCACATTGGAGAGGTAAACCAATCCAACAAGGGAAGCCTTTCTTTTAAATGATCCCTAAATCTCTAACGTAATTCTATTCCCACAAACTCTCTGTCCCGTATCATTGCCGAGCGTCCCTGTGGTAAGGACATGATTGTAAATAATTATGTGCATTACATGCCGTTACACTCGGTTGTTATTTCTATACAGCACAGAGAATTGTAAACCGGCTGTTTGTCATAAATTCACTAAGAAGCGAGATAAAAAGTTACAGATGGAACTTCATGATCTCGAGAGGGAGTGCTCTATAAATCAAACATCACAAAGTGATGGAAATAGAAAGTGTATTGTTGTAAATGGTAGCAGAGAGACTCTTTAAAGAGGAAGGGGTGGAGATGATAGCTTGCACCGGTGAGCATGTTGGATCGATTACTATGAAGATAGAATGACACTAACCAACATGCAGTGGATGCCTCTGTTTGTCAGCATCCTTAAATCAGGCCAAGGTAGCCAACATAAAGATCAATGGTCAGTCTATATGGGTGACTCTCACTAAACCTGTCAAGAACATGTCTGCGTCATATTTCATTCTAAAATCAAAAGAAAGATAAAAGATATATGAAGCCTATTTTTAAGACCGTGACAGTGATTGACGAGGTAAATGTAAAGCTGACAAAGAATTTGAAGTGGCTTTACAGTTTATTTGAAGATTTCATCACATAAAAGAACAAACCTATAAAAAGCACATGTGTCAAAATGTCTTTGATATAGACTCAATGTTTACTGGTGCATGATAACATCCTTCCTCTGAGAGAGGATGTTTGTAGCATGAGGGCGGAAGGGTGTGGCAATCACTGTCCTTGATCCTCTCTCTAAATAACCCTCCATTTTCATACTTTGCCAAGCACCTGTCGGCAGGTATGGAACGAGAGCGGCGTTTTACCTGTTGCTGCAAGAACAGGCCGTTCACCTCCCGTGACCACCCAGCCTCATCCTGTGCTCTTCCTCTCTAGCATGCATTAAAGGGTTGGTTCACCCAAAAATTTAAATTCAGTCATTAATTACTCACCCTCATGTCGTTTCACACCCGTAAGACCTTCGTTCATCTTTGGAACACAAATTAAGGTATTTTTGATCAAATCCAATGGCTCAGTGAGGCCTCTATTGACAGCATGACAATTAACACTTTCAAATGCCTAGAAAGCTACTAAAGACATATTTAAAACAGTTCATGTGACTACAGTGGTTCAACCTTAATGTTATGAAGCAACGAGAATACTTTTTGTGCACCAAAAAAACAAAATAGCGACTTTATTCAACAATATTTAGTGATGAGCGATTTCAAAACACTGCTTCATGAAGCTTCGAAGCTTTGCGAATCTTTTGTTTTGAATCAGTGGTTCGGAGCGCGTATCAAACTACAGCTACTTTTGAATGGTTGTCAATGAAGAAATATCTAAAAGTAGTTCCAATATCAACCAGCAGGGTCAAACTGCTGAAACTAACCACCCCATGGAAGCCACACAGCAATTAGCCGCAGCTAATTATGGTCCTCTCTGTGACCTCTTCCACATCCCAGCTCCCTTTCTGGCTCCCTCTATAATCTGTTCAATTAAAACCAACAGACTGCTGGAGGATTTCAAGAGGAATACCACAGTCATGGGACATTTCTGTTTCAACAGATACATTTCTGTAAGTAATCAAAGAAACAATCTTGATCACAATCACCAACACCACTTACCCATGTAAATACCCCATATACCCAGTTAGTTTACCCTGGGTGGGTAAACCAATTATACACTTATTATACACACTCTCTGTCCCAGTGCTTTAGAAGGAGATTCATGCATATTATATTCTATTTTTTGACTTAACACAATATTGGATTATTTTTTTTTTTAAATAAAACATACACATACATACATATATGTGGGTTTTTTTTTTTTTTTTGGGTTCTGTAAATGTTTTTATACCCACCAACATGCATGTACAGTAATATCTACAGTGTCAGAATCTGTAGGGTTCATGTTACAGGTCATAGAATTCCTGCTTCATTCTGGCTCTTGGGACAAGTTGGAATGTAGTCATGTCAACAGACTTGTCTTTAACTGACATCTGACAACACATTCATGGCACAAAATGAGTCATTTGGGAATACCGGAAAAGGAAACAACTTGCTAAAATCAAGGAGGTCTACAACACCTGGAAAAGCTGTCTGTTAGCATTCTCATTCATCTCAAAGACAGTCACTCAGCTGGCACAGGACATCCAGAAGAATGCAATTTAAAAATCAAGATTGCCCAGATCAGGAGCACACATGTGACTATCTTGGTCTGTAACGTCACAGGCAGCAGACAGAAAAAAAAAGTCAATTTCACACGATTAAAGAATTGTTCAAAGGTAGTAAATGCAATAAAATATACCCTACCATTCAAAAGTTTTTTTTATGTTTTTTAAAGAAGTCTCTTATGCTCACCAAGCTGTATTTATTTGATAAAAAATAAAGTAAAACAGCAATATTGTGAAATATTACAATTTAAAATAACTGCTTTTAATATATTTTAAAATGTAATTTATTCCTGTGATCAAACCTGAATTTTCAGCATCATTACTCCAGTCTTCAGTGTCACATGATCCTTCAGAAATCAATATGCTGTGTTTTTTATGATTTTGTGGAAACCATGATGAATTTTTTTTAGGATTCTTTGATGAACAGAAAGCTCAAAAGAACAGTATTTATTTAAAATAGAATTTTAAAAGTTTTGTAACATTATAAAGGACTTTACAGTCACATTTGATCAATTTAACGTGTCCTTGCTAAACAAAATTAGTTTATTTAAAAATGCCTTAAAAAAAAAATAACAACCCCAAAACATATCAGAGTTTCCACACAAATATCAAGTAGCAAAAACAGTTTTCACAATTGATAATAATTAAAAATGTTTCTTGAGCACCAAATAAATGCGGCATAAAAAAATGCAGCCTTGGTGAACATAAGAGACTTCTTTAAAAAAAGATTATAAATTTGAACGGTAGAGTATGCAATAAATATGTTGCATGCAAAACAAATATTTAGTCAGAATACACATTAAATGGCTATCAGAAGAGAAAGATACCATAGACTAGCATGGGGCTCATTAGGCCATTAACCAGACAAACCATGACCACTTGACTAAAACGGGCTCTCTAAGAGCTAGTTCTTTTGTACATGACTAACACTAATCAAGAACAAAATGCTTTGAAACAATACATAATCTAAATCTCAAACCTCATAATAGTTCATACTGCTTTAAGTGAGCATGACAATAAGTGATCTTGTTTTTAGGCGCTTGGCCTCACGGTTGGGATGGGACATGTTTAGATGATGTCTGAACTGGAGGCTGTTAATTAGTCAGCCAGTGGTATGTTAATCTTTCTATCTGCAGAAAGCAAGTTGATATCTCAAGCTTTGTAGATGCAGCGAGAGGAGATACATTCCTCTGCTGATATGAGATATGTTTTGAGGTTTCTTTAACACAACAATCAAGGTTCAGTTGGGATAGCTGGTCTCAGATCAGTGCACGATGAAGTGTTGAGAGTGAGATGCTTAGCATATCAAGCCACACTCATGTCACGAACTGCTAGCAGACGAGAGAGTCGCTGACTTCAGAACTGGCTAATCTTCTCATCCTCCTGGCAACAAGTCTTATCACTAACACTAGACAGCAAATGGTAGATGGAGAGAGTGAAAGAACGAGAGAAACAAAGAAGAGTCAGAGCTAGCAAACATGCCACAGGGGGTTGTATTTTCCAGGC
The DNA here is from genome assembly GCA_003731715.1 of Anabarilius grahami. Classification (NCBI taxonomy): domain Eukaryota; kingdom Metazoa; phylum Chordata; class Actinopteri; order Cypriniformes; family Xenocyprididae; genus Anabarilius; species Anabarilius grahami. The sequence goes on along the minus strand of RJVU01043279.1, from coordinate 720,439 downwards.
GTTTGCTCACAAGATCTACAGAGATTAATGATAAAGTCAAGGATCTCTGGTTTTACTTTTCGTGTGTTCTCACTTGGGGAATGTCTTTGAGCCAAAGTGAGGAAACTCCAACATGACAAGAAATATGTTGTGAGTAGACCTTTCAAAAACATTTCCATTTTTCCATTCTGCTAATCCCACATTAAAATCCTTTGTTCTTACAGAAAATATGTCCATCAACTCAAATGCTTCAAGATAATCTCCTTAATGGTAATGTGTTTAATAACTGTAACAACAGTGAAAACATAAGTTATGAAAGCCTTTAGACTTTTTGTGTGCTTTATTAAAACTGTATAGCTGTCCGTGAATTCATTGTAATTAGGGATGCAACAATATTGAAGTTCTGTCCGACACCAATAAGACAATAATTATTTTCATGTTATGGCCATTAACCGATTAACTCTCTGGAGTCGGGAAACGCACCGGCGCGTTTTGCAGGATTTTTTTCACATTGCAGCAAAACAGACTTAAAATACTTAAAGGCTAATATTAAAAATTATTACATTAAAAGTAAATTATATACTATTTTGTTTAAATATAAAATAAAATTAATAATTATCAAAAAAAAAAAAAACACTAAAGTAAAATCTATTGTTTTAAATTAAAAGCAAATTTAGGCATTACAACATATTAATGTACAGTAATAAAATCTATAAATATATATATACATATTATATATATACATATACATATTATATACCTACTTAGCAACCACTTAAAGGGTTAGTTCACCCAAAAATGAAAATTCAGTCATTAATTACTCACCCTCATGTCGTTCCACACCCGTAAAACCTTCGTTTATCTTCGGAACACAAATTAAGATATTTTTGATAAAATCCGATGGCTCAGCGAGGCCTCCTTTGCAAGCAAAATAATTAACACTTTCAGATGCCCAGAAAGCAACTAAAGACATATTTAAAACATATTTTTTCAACCTTAATGTTATGAAGCGACGAGAATACTTTTTGTGCGCCAAAAAACAAACAAAACAGCTTTATTCAACAACATCTAGTGATGTGCGATTTCAAAACACTGCTTCATGAAGCTTCGAAGCTTTACGAATCTTTTGTTTCGAATCAGTGGTTCGGAGCGCGTATCAAACTGCCACGTCTTTAGTAGCTTTCTGGGCATCTGAAAGTGTTAATTGTCTTGCTGACAATGCAGGCTTCACTGAGCCATCAGATTTTATGAAAAATATCTTAATTTGAGTTCCGAAGATGAACAAAGGTCTTACGGGTATGGAACGACATGACGGTGAGTAATTAATGACAGAATTTTCATCCACTTAATCACTTAACTCATTTAATTATAAGAATATACTGTAAAACAATATTGTTGGTTTAACTTAAAAAAGTAAGTTACCTAGTTGCCTTAAAATTTTGAGTTCAGTGAAATTAAAAATGTGAGTTAATACAATGAAGGAGATTGGTTTAATCAACAGAAACTCTAAATATTATGTTATCTGAACAACATTAATAATCTATGTTGATAATTATAATTAATTATAAAAGTTGTGATAACAAATCATGAAAATAATTTTTACAGTACTTAACTCATTTAACTCGCATAACTTAACTTAACCTGGCAACCACTCGCAACACTGCAGCTTTACAAGCACTATCTAGTCTTTACTTGTTTTTTTAGGTTGGACATGGATTAATCTGGGTCAGAGTTAGAGGCCAAAAGTAATGTGGGGAATTTGTGAAATCTCTCAGCATCATTATTTGTTATTTATTTCAGTTTCTGTCTCCTTTGAAGGCTGCAGCTGTTGTCAGAATAACCTCTGGAAGAATAACCGGAGCCCTGCTGGCAGCACTGCACCAATGACCCACTGTGTGCATGTCTAAATGCCTGTTGCTCCGCATGTTTGTGCATACAAATGTTTATTTTTGTGCCTCACACACACAGAGCCAAAGAAACACACAAGGGGTCAGAGGTCAGTTGGCTAATGTATCCTCCATGTGGCATCAGAATGGGAATTTAAATATTCCAGGCTATGTCTGTGTGGAATTCTGGATGAAAGAGGGGCAACATTGCTGGGATGCTTCCCAAGTTGCTCTGCTCTGACATGTTTGGGCATCTGTTGTACTCTGATTATGCAAAAAAAGACATGCAGATAAACATCAGTGCAGATAGAGAAAGACTAAAAGTGGCGTATCAGACGAGCAAAGGCAAAATCTCCTCTGTCTTAGACCACCACCGAGGAAATCCATAGCAGGAGGTCCACATATACCCACAGAGCAACTTCTCTGTCTAGAAATAGACACTATTAAATGTAAATAGACAGAGCAGCAAACTGTTGACGCAAGTATTTCAATTAACAACCAAAGAGCAAACATGCTAAAGCTAACCGTTTCAACCACAGTCACAGCTTGTTTGAGTATTCAAAAAGTCAACCGCGTGTGTAATGCAAGGATATTTACGAGTCATTAGGCAGACTATATATAGTCTAAATGTTCTGTACGTGTTTTAGGGTGAGTTCTTGTGTAGAGTTGGTAACTTCACTTTCTCTTATAGGAAAATAAGGGACGCATGATACATTTGAGATTGATGCCTGCAGCCATAAAAAAACACATTCACTGCTTGACTGAATTAAGTGCTGAAAAGCATTTCAGATGCAATCACCAATCACTTTTTTGATTTTGGCTCATTTACATAGACCTTCATTGCATCTTTTAAAAAAAAAAAGTTTTTTAATGTCGTTCTGAAGTGTTAATTTAGCTTCTACCCCTCTACATTCGAGAATTGTGAATATAAATAGTTCAAGATTAACAGAGCAGTGTTAATATTAGCTGTTTATACGACACAGTTTTCAACTAAAAACTGAAAACTTTATGCATTTTGGTCGTTCATTTACACGACAACAGCATTTTGGTGGCCTGAAAACACACTCTTTTGAAAATGGGTTTCAAAGTGCAAGTTTTGAAATGATACCGTTGTCATCTTCGTGTAAAAAATGAAAAAAGTGAATTTGTGACAACGGTGACGGTATGCACATGCGTATTACGTGTTTAGTCTAGTATCCACCTTATTTTTCAACTCGGAAGTAAGGTGTTTTCTTTGAATGTGCGAGACTTCTGATTTATTAGCTGCTTTAGGGAAATAACGAGAAGAATATCTTCTTCTTCTTTAATTTAACGGTGGGCTGGTGTCATGACGAGAAGAATATCAAAGTGCAGTAAACTGTAAAAATAAGGTGATAGGCATGTGTGTTTGGCGGGAGTGCTCTGTAAAAGGAATGCGTATGCGCAGGAACGTAGGCTTTCTTTACAAAGTGACATCGCTACTTGTCTGGCAGTGTTGCCAAGTCTACGGTTTTCCCGCGGAATTGGGCTACTTTTACAAGTTTATTCAAATTGTTTTGGATCATTGAAATAATTCTGAAATAAAAAATATAAATATCAGGTGAAAAAAGGCTGAAATAATTACTAAAACTGAAATAAAAAGTGATATAGAAATATTTAAAAGACAAACTAATAAAAATGACAAAACATAAAATATCAAACTAAAATAAAAACTTAAAATATAAAATTAAAAGCTAATTCAAAATATTAAATACTATAATATAGATTAAAATAACACTGGAACAGAGTTACAGTTCATCAAGTGCTTAGTATTTTAGACATTTTAATTGGTTAATACAGATGTCTATTGTGACATTTCTCTTTTTTTCACTCTAATCTGTCATTTTTAACATTGACACTGTAACTGACAAAACAGTTTTGAATGCAATAAATCCTGAAGCATTGTCAGCTGTTTAGGTACAAGATGCTAAAATAAAACACATTGCGTATTTAATAGGAAACAAATTTCTTTCCCCTAAAGGTGCACTCATTATATATATATTTTTTTTGTTTATGTAGTGCTGACAACTTTGCATGGTGGATGCAGCATCACACAAACATTTTCAGTGTAGTTTGCTATTGTAGTAATGCATATAGTCAGCCATGATTAATTTAGTCCACATGCAAAAGTGAACCCAGTGTAAAATAAAACAGACTACTGATATGACTTTTCATCACATGTGAGCGTTTACAATTTCTTTCTCTGTATTTAAAACCTCTTATAATAAGGGAGTGCAACTTTATAAATGGGATGATTCTGTATTAAAACAAATGCTTGGGAACCCTATCAGTGTGCGTATGCATGTAAAGTAAGTGTTTGTGTGCATTTGCAGTCACCCAGCTGCCCGATAGCATGCACGGATGCGAATGTGTGATGATTAGAGCGTGGATCTTATCTTATGCACGATTCTGCTTTTGTTCCGTGCCAGACCCCCTTCTCTCCCACCTGGGCTGGGCTGGACCTCCTGCAGTTTGGACGACCGCCACGTGTTAGCCTTCACTGGTTTGGAACCGCTGCGGCATCTCTGGTTTAAACTGAGGAAGCGAGGGGTGAGGGGTGGGGGGATACTCTCTTTCATATCTCAAAGCACCAAGACAGAAATACGCACCAAGCCAGCACACACACTAAAGCCACATCTCCACATGATCAAACAGATGACTGATTGCACAGGCCTCAGGGGAACGAGAGAAAGGGGGGATAAAGAATGAAATGGGTGGTGGTTTTCCAAAGAGGCTTTGCACCTCAATGACATCAAATCTGTGTGAAGAGTTTGTGACAAAGGAGGCAGCGATACAGAAAGGTTTTGATTAGAGAGCTGTTTGTGGTTTTGGGTGCATGGGTGTGTTAGATTTGGAAGCTGCCGCCATTATATAGACAGCAATGTGAAGGGAAAAGCCAGAAAGACAGGAATGAGAGAGAGATTATGTCCATAAATGTGTGTGGAAACCAAACAGATCCTGTGGGGGGCGATGTGACCACGTCTTGGGAATATAATGTAACACTTCTCTTCTTCTTACATATAAGCTAAATATAACAGTTTTGTAATGAATGGTTAAAGGTAAAGATGTAATTTGGCGCCAATAGTGATACAAAAGGAAGTCTTGTTTTTAAACAGGTTTCCCAAACAGTCCGTCTCCCACTGTTTGGGCAAACAGATGGGCTTGCCGCAAATTCATGCTATTGGTTGAGTCAATGTTGCATTTTTAGTCTGGTCTGGATGTTCAAATAAAAAGAGCATTGTTTTGAAAGCACCAGAGACACTTCTCATTTGGTTTGGCATTATAAGTTGGGCTAGAAGAAAGTATCTTAACATATTTTTATTACCTATAACTATTAAGATTTGTTTTGCCTAAGCACTGAAATAACAATAAACTGTGTATTCATGCCATCTCTCATTACTAGCAAAACCACCGGTGATCCTTATGAAACATGAACTGTACTGACTGTTACCTTTAATTCTGAAATTCAGCTATTATTTCCTCAAATAAACTCTGGAAATGTGAAGAACTGAGTTTGTGCAGCTTGCCTGGCCGTTAGACACTGGATTTTATCATCACAGCAAACCACAAGTGGTGAAACTCAGCAACACGGTCTGGCGCTCCTCAGGGTTATGTCCGCAGTCCAACTCTGTTCTCACTCGTCAGTTCTTAACTGCAACAAACACATTACTAAATGAATGATTGAATGACACAACAGTTACAAACAGTTATGAGGCTTCAGCCAAACATTACATCACAGATGGCTTAAGAAAAATTCAGATTCAGAATATGGACTTAATGAGTTGACGCAGTAGTTCATATGCAAAAAGATTTCAGGTTTTGTGGGTTACAGATCTTATTTACCTAACCTAGCTCTAATCCATCCCTTTTCTACGCACTTCCAAATCTAAACATGTAAGTTAAAGGTGCTAAAGAGGATGTTTTGTTTTATACATTTTTGCAATATTACTTGAAACTGTCTTTACTAACTAATAAATGACTATTTATTAGGTGCACTGAAAGGAATATTATTAATATACATCATCTGTGCACGAGGTAGGGCCTTAAAAACATCAGCCAATCGTTTACGCGATCATCGCGTAAACGATTGGTCCTCTGGCTTGTCAATCACTGCCATGACGTTCCTTGTGAGAGACGCGCGGCTGCGCGCTCCAGTAACTTTCCACACTCCACAGGCGCCGCATGCAATGTTTTTGTCAGGAGACAGGAGTAACAACTGCAGATTATGAGTTACCTGCGGTGAGTCCGACATAATGAATCCACTAAGTGTGTGCGGGGCTTTAAGTCGCGCACACACTTAACGATTGTAAGGCCGATTATGAATGTAAATTGATACTTATGACTGATCGCGCTCAAACGCGTCCAGTCAGAGCCAGTTGCGTTCAGTCTGCGATTACAGTCGGTGTTCAAATTCCATGTGAAAGTATATAAATCTGCTTCAGTCGCAGGAAACAATCGCTGTATGTTGAGCACAGTCAGAATGTTTTAGCTAGTCGTTAAATGTGTGCCCAGCTTAATAACACAGCGAATGCCGGTGGTAAACACTTGTGTTCCAATACTCGTGCACGAGTTTTGGGAGGCGTTCCCTAGAAATGAGCTGTGAAGGAGGGGGGTTGTTCTTATGCATGCGCTCATTTAAAAAACTCAGTTGACGAAAAGAACCTCTGTACCACCTTTAACTCTTGAACTTGTTCTCATGAACATAACATAACATAACACAGAATCCAAATCACGCAGGCCATAAACACTTCAATACGCATTGGCTGCAGCATTGAAACAGTGCCAGTTTTAATGGGTTCTCACCACTACGTAAAACACCATTAATGTTTGACTAACTTGTACTCACATTTTACAACTTATAAACCTCACATGCATAAAATAATTTTAATATCTTATAATAGTAAATATATTATTTAGAGCTGATATTTTAATGCTATCTAGGGGTCATATGTCATATATTAACGGATTTATTTTGTTGGACTATACTTACACTGTGTTATCTCTACTGTAGTGCATTTCAAAACCATAGCGGCTGGCAGAGTCAAGTTAGAATTTCAACATACTGTACATAAAACGGCATATAAAAAAAAACTTTTTTTTCTTGGATGGCACAGTGCCATTGCTTTTTAACACCTACTATGCCCATATTATATGTGTGTATGAGGTAAATGGAGAAAAGATTTTAAGCATTACAGAGTTTATGCAGGAAACCTTCTGCTTTGCATCTGTCAAACTGTGTTTAAATATATATAAATAGGTTTGATTAACACATTTATGTTTAATTTAGTGTTGTGGGCAGGTTTCTCAACTTGCTGGCTTTGATTGTGCCCTTTTGCACCTTACCCTGCTCCCCAGAGGGTTAATGCTGGGAGGTTATAAGTTCCCTCCCTCCCTCTCCCTCTCCCTCCCTCTCCCTCTCACAGATTCTCGCTCCGCTCTCTAGCTCCTCTCAGCTGAGTAACCCAAAGACAGACTCTTACAAGCACCACACAGGTTTAACATCACCAAAGAGAGCACAGAATCAACAGGGGACGTACTTTCAAGCACCATCAAGAAAGGAGATCTTGCAAACTCAGTCAAGGAGTCTTACCATGAATGGAAAACTTCATGTTTGAAGATGAAACTAATCAAAAGTGGATTAAATTAATCTGCACAACTGGTAATATCTTATCTGAAACGCTCTCATTGACGTGACTATCCAGGAGAGGATCATTTCCAGATTTTTCCTTATTTTATATTTTTAAGTGATTTGGAAAGTATAAGTACCTGATCATGGCTGGGGAGAGACTTGTTCACCTGTTGAAGACAATTTGGATGGTACTTCTCATGCAAGGTAAGCTAACTTGTTGTCTTATACCCTCTTTTTCTCTGTCCTTCTATTTGAAGTAAATGGTTTTACCCATTTCATGACACTATTTAAAATGCTAATAATTATTTTATGCAAGACAAATCATGATTATACATCTGATATATGAACTTTTCAATTGTAACCACTCAATATTTTCATCCATCTCTTTTGGTTCCCATTAGAACCAAAATGGTTTTTACATTGTGATGCCACTAAAAAGCTTTTTATGTCATACAAAGAGCTTTTTATTCTCTAGTTCTTTAGAAAACAATCTGGTGCTTTAAAGCAGTGGTTCTCAATCCTGTCTCCCTTATCTGACACACCCAATTCAGGTATTGGAGCCTCTACTAATGAGCTGATGATATAAATTAGTTAAATAAGTGAGACATCCAAAATGTGCAGTGCTGCAGGACTTCAGAACCAGGACTGAGAATGACTGTTGTAAAGAAACCAAATATGCTCATCTCAGCCTACAATGCAACAACATTAACTTTATTAATCTAAAAAGCACCATATAGCAATTTATGAACACTATACAGCCAAAAGGATTCTAGGTAACAAAAGTGCTCTTTGCTGAACCTGAAGAACCTTTATTTTTTGTTATAATAATATTATCTATCACAGATCCAAGCAGGCAAAACAGTCATTATAAATCCGAAACCTACGATTAAGTGGTAAGGCACATCTAAATGAATGAATCGTATGTATTATGGTATTAATGTAAATGCAAATACTCACAAATATGAATTATGAGAATCTATAAGCTTAAATTATAGCTTAAGAATGACTTCTTGTTAATGTGTGAAAGTATGAGAGCTGCCAAGCAAAACACCTTCATTATCGAGACCAACAAGTCTGAGCATTTTCTTACTGTATCAAAAAAATATTTTTTACTGCGTCTTTTTTTTCTCCTCTGGATTTCACAAGTGTAATTAGGATCTAAAGGATGACAAAGAGCTCTCAAGATAGGGTTCAGCTAAAGTTTTGGGGTTTAATTAACCTTAATAAAACCCATGACGAAACTAGACTTGAATTGCCAAAATGAATGTACTCATGCAAGAAGGTTTTCTGCCTTTTTTAAAGCTCTCTAGTGGTTTATTTTGCCAGGTCTGCTTAACATACCAAGTTCAGGAACTTTGAAGCTTGCCGTGTTTATAAAATGCAACTCATGCTTGCACCCTTTCTGAACTACTTAATATGTAGGTCATTCTTTGCTGTTGATATCATTGCTGATGTTGGTGGGACATTTGTGCATGTGTAGAAAATGCATGCAAAAGTGTTTAATCAGATTAATAATTTCAGCAAAAGCCCACATTCTTAAAAAAGTTTTTTTGCAGCACTTTCCATTTATCGTTGTGGTCCATAAGGTTCTTTGGAGATGAGTTACTGATGTTACATTTATAGGTTCTTCAGATCATTCTGGTTTCTGGCTTCTTTAAAGCACCACACAGATGTTTTTTTCTTAGAAATAGAGAATAAAAGTCATTTCAGGAACTTTAAAAGGTTCTCCAATGGCATAAGGTTATAACTTTGATTTTAAAGAGTGCACAAGTAACAGAAATTTGGCTTGTTCTCCAGGAAAATGACTGTAAGTCAGTCAGGTGGAGTTTAAAGAAGTCTTAATATAAATGGCAAAGAGTTTAACTCGACACTGTGATCTTATTCTCACCTTTCCCCATGCACCACTCTTTTCACCTGTCAGTCTGCTCCACGGGCCCCGGACCCCCGTTTTTGTTCCAGGCTCTTTTAAAGTTAGAGGAGGCCATTGTTTCCTGTGAAAGCAGATCACAGCCGTGGAACTAATGCCACCATTAAAATAATGATTAGAGTAACAGGCCAAGCCCATCAACGACCCCTTCTGTTCATATGCCATTTAGTGGCTGTTTTTCTTCCATGCTTTCGTTCCTTTCAGTCAGGGATGGTTAGGGTGATGAAGAAAGCAATAGGCTTCTGTTCTCACTATCAGGCCGCCTACAGAACGACAGAGAGAGAGAAAGAAAGACTGGCGCAATTACACCCGCCCCCCCATGACTCATGGCAGTTACCCATGACCTCGGAGGTCAGTATGTGAGCATTTATGTGCCTGTACTTTCTCTTTTCTTAAAAAACATGGCCTTTTTTCATCAAACAGCTGAATTAGATCTGCCAAAATTATTAATATCATGCCTCTATATGCCAAAACAGATACTAAATGCAATGCTGTATTGTAGTTGGTTGTGACAGTTTGTCTGCTTTGATTTAAAAGTGGAAAATTATTAAAGATTTAACAAGAACTTGTGCTTCAACATTGATAATAGCTTTCCAGTATTACATGGTATCACCATAATTCTTCCAGCTGTTCTGCATTGTCTGTTCCTACTCTCTATTCCATTTTTAAAAATGTTTGCTTTGAGATGCATGAGTAATATTCATAAGCAGAAGACATGGGAGAAAGCCTGTCAGCCATTTATAGATAAAAGGAGGCCCAGTATTTGTCAGAGAGACTTTGACACTTCAAAACCATCAATCAGCTATGGAATGAAAGATCAGACCAGTTACTAACCGACTGTCACGTTAACTGATCTGGTATGTGGTCAGCGACCGGTTGGAATATATGGTTGACAAAATGCAAAAATATAACCCCATATATATAAGTATGATATACCCTACTGTTCAAAAGTTTGGGGTCAGTAAGTTTTTTTGAAAGAAAGAAATTAATAATTTTATTCCACACACTGTAAAAAAGAATTGTTGGTTTAACTTAAGTTACCTGGTTTCCTTAAAATTTTGAGTTCACTGAAATTAAGAAATTTAGTTAATACAATGAAGGCGATTGGTTTATTCGACAGAAACTCAAAATATTATGTTATCTGAACCACATTAATTATTTAAGTTGATTTGACAAAAGAACATTTTTGGTGATAAATCATGAAAATAATTTTTTACAGTGCAGTGATGCATTAAATTGATAAAAAATTACAGTACAGACATATCAAAAATATTTTTTTTTATTTCAAATAAATGCTGCAAAAACATTAAGCAGCACAACTGTTTTCAACATTGATAATAAAAAAATGTTTCTTGAGCAGCAAATCAGTATATTATAATTATTTCTGAAGGATCATGTGACACTGAAGACTGGACTAATGATGCTGAAAATTCAGGTTTGATCACAGGAATAAATTACATTTTAAAATAAATTCAAATAGGAAACTGTTACTTTAAATTGTAATAGTTCATAATATGACTGTTTTACAAATACATGAAGCCTTTGTGTGCCATCTTTCAAAAACATTTAAAAATCATACAGATGCCAAACTTTTGAACAGTAGTGTATAAATTTAAATCACCTTTATACTGACATGTTGATAGTTAAGAAAAAGTTTTTTAAATGTATGTCAAAGTGAGCCTTTGCATATGATATTATTAAATATCACTGAAATATATATATATATATATATATATATTTAATTAGGATGGGATGTGGCATTACACATACTGAAGTTAGTGTAACATAATCCCACTTGTGATCAGATACTACAGTAATTTAACTACAGCAAAATTTGTGTTATCACATTCCAAATTTTGTATGGTTAACTGCATTCATGCCATAATTTGCCCTTAACGCTCAATCACCCTAATTAGTAACTAAAACTAGTTGTTTTTGGTTAGGTTAGCAATATGTTAACTAGATCCAAATACTTAAAACTCAAAAGAATTAAGTTTAAGTGGTAGCACTTTATTTTACAGTCCTGTTCCCCATGAATAAGTACATTTATACTTATTACAGTAATGGCAATAACTGGGTCATAACTAACCATGAACCTACCCTAAACCTAACCCTAACCCATGTAGTTACCTCATATTACCCAGTATTTTCTTAGGTAAGTACACTGTAAGTACATGTACAGTAAAATAAAGTGCAACCGGTTAAGTTAATCAAGAGTTCTGCAGGTTAATCACTATCACAGTGATGTTAAATTAACCCTCGGGTAACTGTTTGTTTGGAGGAGAACCATTCTCATAACCCCTTATCTACATAAAAACAATTGCTGGATGAAGCAGGTTTAATGTTCATGAAAAGACAACAATGCTGCAGAATTATAAGGAAGTTGAGGGATGAAAAGGATTCTGGGGAGGGGAAAAAAAACCCCACACACACATACATACACATACACATACACCCACCCACGGCAGATGACCTCTGAACTGCTCTGTACACAAATCTAATTCACACTCACATGCACACATCAATAGACAAACATATATTGTCCTACCCTTTTCATAAACATATGCACATAAGCGTGTGCACACCTTTGTTGCCCCTAGCGCACATGCATGCACACACATGCAGACTTTACTCTCTACATGAAACTTTACCTTTCTGTAACTGTACTTCATCAGACAAAAAGAGTGTGACAGAGGGAGTGAGAGAGGAAGCGAGGAATCTGAGCTCTATCCAAAGTAAATGAGGTGTAAATGGGAGTTTTTTCATCAGGGAGCAGTTATCAAAGCAGGGGTGGGTGGGAGAAAGAGGCGGCGGGCGGCACAAAGGCAGTTAAACACTGAAAGGGGCCATTTCGTGCATGTGGCAGTACTGAGATGATGGTATCAGATGGTGATACATGGTACTTTGATATATGCAGTGTCTTCACTCAAATTATTATGCTGAAAAGTTTCATTTATTTTAAATGTAAAAATATTGCTGAAGAAGCATTTTCACTGCTGGTACATACTACATATACAAAAAAAGATGCCTACATACATATGCATGCATGTATGCACACACACACACACACACACACAGTTAAGTTACAAGTAGTAGAGCTGCAGAAACATTCTTGTTTCACTTTACACTTAAGCAGGATTTTATTTAACTAATGATAAAAACTAAAATTGTGTCTCTCAAACCCTTATTTTCATTCACATCATCTTAAATGGGCAACGTTAAATGGCAGGAGGAATAGTGCTAGAGAGGGTTATTTTATTTTTGGCCACTCTTCAGTAATGACGCATTAGGGGTGAGAGAGAAGCTGCTCAAATTGAAATGACAAATAAAAACAAATACATGAAACCAGTCGGAGGTACTTTTGCTAGCCTCGCTTCTTCTATAAATCAATGTCTCCAGTGTGTGTATGTCTGAGGGTGTTGAATGGTTGGAATATTAGGACAGGTAGTTTACTTTGGCTCACACTAAAGGGAATTGCCTGTAAGCAAAAGAGACCACACACATTCTACCACAGCCCCCTCTGCTGGTCAATATGATGAACTGCCGCTTTGTCTGGGACACACAGGCTTCTGTGCCATTCACAGGGACATATAAAGATAAGAGAGATAAGAAGACAGAGAGAAAGTGAGATTATAAGCGATAGGATCTTCTCCTCACAAAATTGACACCGGGTCATGGTCTACACTGAGAGCGCGCTCCCATTTGAATCAATTACAGGGGCGTTTAGACCTACAATAATAATTCACTCACCGTGAAAAGTGATCCAAAGCCAGTCACGATTTTTGTTGTTGTTGTTGCAACATTGGCGAATGGCGATACAACAAGGCTGAGGCAAGTTCAACTCTATGCAAATGACAATGACTTCTAGGCTTTTAAAACATGAGAATGAATGTGAACATTGGGAATAACCACAGCTTTTAACCCAGGGGTATGTATGAAATCCTGCTCCAGAGGTATAAGCCAGGCAACCAATCATAAACTAAACTACCTCATTTAATATTCATGAGCTTTGAACAGGATCTGAGAAGCAGTTAAAATGTCGATGCAAATAATAGATTATTATAGAAACTACTAGTGTCTTAAAATCTGACTTCCCACAGTAAAGTATTACAATTTGAAATATGTTATAAAATAGTTTTGAAAATGAGCCTGTTAACAATATACATACATACATACATACAAGAGAACCTCAAAATCACATTAACTCTAACATTATCACATTATTGTGATCATGAGTAACAAGTCTTCTTTCACATTGGAAAAAAAAAAAAAACAGCAGAGCCTGGATCCCTCCCAAACAGCATGAGGAAATAATTCCCTCCTTTAGGGAACAAACAACTCGAGACCCGGCCTGACATTCTCAATAAATGCTCTGTAATTATGCAATCAGAGTAATTTTAGGGCTACAGTTAACAAATGGGAATAAAAGCTTTTCTGTTTTGTGCTTTTCAGAGAGTAGGCTTTATTTTATTACAAGTTCATCTGACTGATTAATAAACTAATAAACTATTACAAATCAAAGTCAAGATGGTGACACGGTTTATGCAAGGAATAATTGATGACGGGCCATTGAATTCTTAGAAAATAATGCACACCCGAGGTGGTAATGTGGCCACGATGCGAAGCGGAGTGCATTATTTTTTAAGAATTCAACGGCCCGGAGTCAATTATTCGACTTATACTACGGTTACCACACTTCAAAACATTGTTTCAAGACCTTTGTCAGGTTTTTGTCCTTAAAACACTCTTGTGTGTTCTGTTGGGACTAATTTCTTACGCATCTCATCCCAAGCCTCCGTTGCCAATTCTAAAACCTCATTTCAGAACTAGCAACGGAGGCTTGAGACAGTTTTTCCGGTTTTCCTACAGAATTGGGCTACTTTAACACTGTTTCCGCGGGTTGTTTATCATGTCCGCGGTTTGAAGCGACCCCAAATAACATGATATTTAGCCCCTGGAATGCGAATTTCACCAAAAACCCAGCCAAAAATGTGGATTTTACCCCCGAAACGCGATTCAACCAATCAGATTCAAGCATTCAACAGTCACGTAGTATATATCATATTCATACATTTCATATTTTACCCTAAATCCAAAATAACTTTTTTCAACATTGATAATAAGAAATGTTTCTTGAGCAGCAAATCAGCATATTAGAATGATTTCTGAATGATCATGTGACACTGAAGACTGAAGTAATGATGCTGATATTATTTCTAATATTATTATTTTTAATCAAATAAATGCAGCCTCGGTGAGAATAATAAATCTTACCATCCCTAAATGTTTGAACTGTAGTATATATTACAATTATAATATTTTTTTTTAATACATGGTACTTTTTTGCAGTAATACAATAATAAAAATCATTTTCTGTCAATTTTGGGGTGAAATGTGACTCGGACCTGTAACAATTATTTGACATTTTCACAGGAGTAAATGAGGTTCCAAATAAACTGTTTCTCTCCTTCCCACCCTTCCTCTTTGGATGAAGTTTGATAGAACAGCGCAAGTTTTTGAGTCCACGTATAGTGAAGCACTTCTCAGCATGCAACTTCCCAAAGCTCTCCCTCTGCTAATCAGGTTTACTACACCATATATCTACAATGTTCTTACTCAAGGACAGTTCTGTGGTGAGGCCTACGGCAAGGAGATTTACAGATCAAACAAAGATGCCCAGTGCCATGTTGACCAATCTCACTCCTCACGAGCTGGAACCATGTTTGCTTTTCTGTCTGTTTAAAAAAAATTGTCAAAAATTGTTGTTTGCATTGGCCAGGGCCACATATCCTTTCCTATTCCCTTGAAGATGGTGTCTGATTGAAGTGACATGCCAAACCTCTGGCCCCCTGCCCCTCACCACAAATCGTGGTCAGAGCAGGATTGGGATCTATATATGGCTCTAATAGACCTCATCACGTTTCATTACACGGAAAATTACAGAAATGCAAAATCCTTCAACCACTTCCAGTTCAGCAGAATCCTGTTTATAGACCGTAAAAGACCATGAAGTGAAAATGCTCCTCTTGGAGTTTTTTTTTTATTGCTGGAGGTACCAAGCTTTTTGAAGTGTCTGAGGTTTTTTACAGGCTTAATTTATTCGGAAATGTGGCTACAGAGTCATGAAAAGAGATCAGCACATTATTGCAAACTTAGACCTTCTGGAAGGATTTCAGTGAAGCCTGTTTAATTTAATATATTGGCAACTCTTACAAGCAACAACAATCCACATAATCTGTTAATTAGGACTAACTTAAAACTTATGACCAGCAAACACTTTAAGGCAATTTTTTTTTATTAAAAACAAACAGAGAAGATAATATATATCTATATATTTTTGAATAGTTTGATCTCTTGCAAGACAGCTAATAGGGGCAGTCGTGGCCTAATGGATAGAGAGTCGGACTTGTAACCCAAAGGTCATGGGTTCAAATCTCAGGTCCGGCAGGGATTGTCGGTGAGGGGAGTGAATATCCAGCGCTCTCCCCACCCTCAATACCACGACTGAGGTGAGACCCTTGAGCAAGGCACCGTACCCCCAACTGCTCCCCGGGCGCCGCAGCAATGGCTGCCCACTGCTCCGGGTGTGTGTTCACGGTGTGTGTGTTCACTGCTGTGTGTGTGCACTTGGATGGGTTAAATGCAGAGCACAAATTCCGAGTATGGGTCACCATACTTGGCCACATGTCACTTCACAGTCACAGTTAATTCACAACTTCAATAATGACAAGAAAACAAGCAGTTAAGCCCCTTAGCAAGTTGTCAAAACCTAACTCTTTTATATAAACTAAACTTGCATGCAAGCAGATATAACAATGCAATGTCTGCATTAACACACATATGATATTTTCCATCTCTCCTCAGTTTTGTGTGTGATGGGCAGTAAGCTGTGGGAAGTGCCCACCGCCCCCCTCGTACCCCATGCCAACCTCAGCACCAGACTGTTTTGGGAGCCACAGTGCCAGGTTCAGCTACGCCATCTACAGAATGAAGCACGAATCACAGCCACCATACCCCCCAAACTGGAGGGCCACTGGGTGTCAAGCAGGTAAGAGCCCCTAGAAAGACTTATTTTAAAGTCAACATAAATTCAAATTTGACCCAAATTACATTCTTAATACAAAATCCTGGTCTTATTGTGAACGATTCATCGGTGCATATTATCACTGCTGAGAAAGCTAATCTGAAACTAGTTAAGCAATTTGTTCATTAAATCTTCTTTAAAAAGAATATATTTAACAAAAATGTACACTACTGTTCAAAAGTTTGGGGTTGGTAAATGTTTTTGAAAGAAGTCTTATTATTTGATAAAAATTAATACAGTAAAAAGGGTATTACAGTGAAATATTATAATTAAAAAGAACTGTCTATTTTAATATACAGTATATATAAATGTTAAACTATCAGATGATATTTAATGTTGCAATAATCTGGCAAAACAAAGAGTATTAAATTTTACCATTTTACAGTCGATGCTAAAAAAAAACCCCATCCTGTTTCACATGGAAATGCATCAGATTATGGAAGTAAAATGGTTTGCAATCGCCATATTGACTAACTATATTTGTTATTTCCTTCTCAGATGTGAAGTGCGGCCCGGTCCAGAATTCCTCACTCGATCCTACACATTTTACCAAAGCTCCACACGTCTCTTCAGGGCCCTCCAGCACTATTACTCTGACAGTGAGTGCCACATCCCAACATACTCTCTTGTGATCAGGGGTAAGCTGCGGCTACGCCAGGCCTCATGGATCACCAGTGGAGCCACTGAAGCGGAGCACCACCTCCATAAAGTAGGGATGGTCATTCACAGCCAGAAGGCCATCCATCATCTCGCAACCCGCCTGCCCTCGTCCTGCCTGGGGCTCAAAGCTGGAGGACACCTGGTGCCTCATCGCTTCTATGAACTCTTTAATGCCAAAGCAGAGAAAGACTGCCTGGGTGCTCTTGGGTTCTCCATGATGGAACTGGAGTTGCTGCGGGTGGAGACCCATCACCATCCTCGCAGCAGGCCAGCTCAGGAGCTGTTCTTAGGGGACGTGCACACAGACTGGAATGAAAGGGTGCACCATAGACCGACTGGTTACCAGGAGCCTCTACAGAATGCTATGGTGAGAGTTAAAGAGAAAATTAAAATTCTGTCATTATTTACTCACCCTCATGATGTTCCAAACCCATAAGACTTTGGTTAATCTTTGAAAAACAAGATATTTTATATGAAACCTGAGAGGTTTCTGTCCCTCCATTGAAAATCCAGGTATTCAAAACTGAAAAGATCCAAAAAGGTTATAAAAATGGGCGTAAAGTATGCAGGTTAGGTGGATTGGACATGCCAAATTGGCCGTAGGTGTGAGTGCAAGTCCCGAGCCATGTAATGGGGAGGGTTGGGGAAAGACCTGGCAAACTAGACCAGAAAAAACACTGCCAAGAAAAATTAATGGACAGTCACTTGCGTATGGTGAGAGATGGCCATAGAATCACCAAGTCGGATAATAACCAAGTCGGATATGATTGAAATGGTAATGAGAGAGAGAGATCACTTTAAGACTAGAGTATTTTTTTGCTCAAACTGCTTAGGTCTGCTAAAATGTTTCAAATGATGAACATATTCAAACTTATAGCTGGGTATTGTGCCACCAGACTAACCTAAAAGTTCACGTTAAATGTGTATAACAGGACTGCGTATTCGCCTAGCACTAGAGTCAATGTAAAGTAAGCAAAAATAAGGTTACAAACAATCTAGGCAAGTATGCAGATGCAAACACTTGCATATATACTGTTCAAAAGTTTAGGATTGGTATGACTTTTTGATGTTTTTGAAAAGTCTCACCAAAGTCATAGTCTCACTGTGAATATAAAGTTCAAAAGAGCAGCATCTATTTGAAATAGAAATCTTTCGCAACATCATAAATGTTTTTTTCTCTCTCTCAGCACCACATCCACCCATGCCCAGTGTGCGCCCTGGTATACCGAGCCTCTGAACAGCATCCACCCATTTTTCCCCCATCCCCCTCCATCCCTCTGGATTTAAATGGAAACTGGGTGAGCCAACGCTGCGAGTCCCGTCCATCCGTCCTCTTCCTTACCCGCCTTTTTGCTTTCAACGAGGAGCAACGCACTTGGGAGGGCACCTACCAACATTACTCTGACCCAATGTGCCGGCAGCCCATCTTTACATTGTTGGCAACAGGTCATTACGCTAAAGTAGGACAGTCCTTTAAAGTACGTGGGGCCACCGAGCTCGTCTTCAAGGTAACACGGGCAAAAGTGATTGTGTTTGACCATGCCCTGTTGGGGGAATTGAATACAACGCAAAATGGAAGATGTGGACAGGCAGGCAGGTGGGAGGTGGGTGTCGAGCAAGACATAACCTGGACGGACGGTTGTGATGCATTGGGAATACGACTTCCGCACAAAGAGTATGAGCTGTTTAAGATGGGGGTTAATCATAAAGGACGCCCCCTGTTGTTTAATGGGGAAAGGCCCACGGATGGATCCAGCCCGGATCGACCTGCAAAAAGGCCAACATCCTTTCAGACACCAATGGTGCAATGCAGCACTAGTGTCGGGGTGGTGCCACGCTACAGTTCCTACAGTGATCATTCAACGGGACCAAAGATAAGCTCTGCTAATGCACTGCACTCTTCATTGATTCTGCTGTCAATTCTAAATGCATGGTGCTGGAATATTTATCTTTTGTAAAAAGCGATGTGCCATTCTTGTTCACTGTTCAAATCCTGACCCATTTATGATGTGCATAGCACAATCTGATAGACTAAAGGAGGATCGCTCAGTTCGGTGCTATAACAAAGTGCTTGCTGCAAATGCTCTGAAATATGACTTTTTTTTATCTAAAGAGATTTTCATAAAGCAAAAATGTACATAGAAACCTTTTAATCATATAGTATATCAACATTAATTTTAATGTCTGTCATTTGGGGTGTTGTTTCATATTTTGATAAGAACTACAGATATATATGAATATCTATTCAAAGAATGATTGTTCTGTAGAAAGTGCATTTACCAACATTCCAGCAAGTTAAAGGCGAAGTACTTCAAATACTTATCAGTGAGTAACCAATGGTGCAATCTTGGGCGGGACTATCTGTGTGACTGACCAATGGGAGATGGGAGTGTTTGGGGAACCTGTTTGAAAACAATCATTACTTTTTTTGGTGCAGAAATGACTCACTTCAGCTTTAAGACATGGGAGATATAGATGGACATCCAGATTCCCATTTGCCTGGGAATGAAGAAAGAAGATCTTCCAAAATCTGGTTATAAAATCTGTTTGAATTGAAGTGCATATATGGACTAAATTTGGCATTAACTACCCTGTATTATTTCAACATTAGGCCACGTAGCTCATTTTTGCCATCTAATACATTTTATTTAGTTTTAATCTTCTAATAATGGTGAGGGTGAACATATTTATTGCCACCATTAAAGTAATTTTGATAAGAAACATGATTTTCTGTTATTTATGTTTACACACATCTACAGCTATAGTACAAATGTATTGTGTGTGACTGTATGTACATTTGGCGAGCTCTTGCACAATGGTTCAATTCACTTCCAATGTTGAATACATGTGCAAGACATTTGAACAGACCTGTCATATGGCTTCCACATTATGCTCATGCTCGCCAATATCTGAAGCGCAAGTTCTCAGAACTCTGCGTTCAAATCTCTCCCACTGTTTATTTGGAAGAACAGGAAGTGTTCAACTCATTCAGTCTTAGTTTAGCAGAGCGTGCGATTTTCTGTTTTTACAGAGTGCAGTGATTCCTTGTTCTGGAGGCAATCTTCAAAAAAACTGAAGAAAAAAACCCTGAAACTGTCAAACATAAAAGTGCATGCATGATATTGATTGTTATAGTTTTGACACGACCCTTACAAAAATGTACCATAGTAGCCATCGTTTC
This sequence comes from Anabarilius grahami, assembly GCA_003731715.1. NCBI lineage: Eukaryota > Metazoa > Chordata > Actinopteri > Cypriniformes > Xenocyprididae > Anabarilius > Anabarilius grahami. The sequence continues at coordinate 700,075 of RJVU01043279.1, read as the reverse complement.
CAAAATACCATAGAACCATATAAACCAATAAATAAATATAATATCTAAAAAAAGAGATCCCGTATTTATTTATTGGTTTATATGGTTTTGCAGTAGAGGAAATTTGCTGTAGTTACAATACTTTTTAATTGGCAACCAGTTACCATTATACAATAGAATCCCGAGGTAAGTGCATGAGTATTAATGCATCAGTTATTATATACACAACATAGTTAATTATGAAATAATCAAAGATGCTAGACACTCAGCTAATGTTCAAATATTATACACAGAAAAATCCCATTCTTTTCTTCATTGAGATGCTTTTGTAAAAGCCACATTATTTACAATGTTTTGTGGAGAACTACTCTACCCATGATCCTGAACAGACCACAAGTCAGAGAAGTCACTGTTACCATGGAAACAGCAAATACCAAGAAATTACAGCAAAAGAACTCGCAACATCCACTTGCTCCCATGATCTTTCTCCCAAGGTCTTTCTACAGTCTCAAACGAGATATATATATATATATATATATATAGACTGTGTTTTTAAACAATATTTCTTCATGGGTTACAAACTTTTTTTTTCTTAAATTTCCAAATTTTTTTGGTTTCAAAATTCAAGATGAGTCACATTAAAAGGTTGCGATTCTGGCCTGTAACTCTCTATTAAAAAAGCTTTCAGAATCCCTCTAGAGAATGAATATTACAAATACTTAAATATTTGTGTTAAGAACGAAAGGCACTAAAAAAAATATCTGCTTGTGTGCAAGTCTTGTGTCTTATTATTCAAAGATGTTCTTAACATATGCACTTGCCATATAACAGCTGAACCCAGAGTGCAATCTTAGCAGACATGAAAAGAAATTTGGATAACCCTTAATTTTTTACGACGTTCATCATCGCAAAGCCTTCAATGCCATATTACCCAACTGCATGTCAAATGGCCAACCATTACCCAAAATACTCGAGCGACTTCCGCTTGCTACTCAATTTCTTTTTACTCATCTTAAGCTGTGTCATTAAAACCATCTGCAGGCTTATTTCTGTTAAACAACTCTTTTGGAATCATAAAACGATAGAGTTTGTGGTTTTTCTGTTAAAAGTTATGAAATAATGGTTGCTGGCCGAGGGACGTAACGGAAGAGAACTCAGAGGGCAAAACGAGTCAGTGAGTCAAATCCAAAAGGCTGCAGATTGTTCATATTAAATGTTGTCGGTGACGGTGGCTCTGGGTGCCATGAGGTAATGCTTTCTGGTTGTAACAAGAGTTCCGAAGGTTGGGAACTTGGAAATAATAAATAGAAAGAGGGAGACAAGTCACATTTCCATACTGACACTCAAAAGCAGTTGCGTCTGTTAGAGCTCGCCAACAACAACAGATGAGTCCAAGTTAACTCTAGAAGTCCAGCAAAACTGATTCAAATAAGCGACAATTCTTTCTGTGGTTACTGTTAAACTAATAAAAGCCAACTGTCAGAGGATCATATTGCAAAAAAGCCTTCAGCTTGTAATCACGCTTCTTGCTTGTCAAAAGAATCTATAAAAAGATTTAACACAAGGCCTATTTTACACTGTTCAATGAAAAGTTACGAAGCATAACAGCGTGACTGTGTCCTAGTTACAATGTCTTTGCTCCATGCTCCACTGCTCCAATTATTATTGCTAATGGGATGGGCGTCTTTGATCATTGGCTCTCGTGATCAAAAACAACACACTAGAGCTGCTGTAGTGGGTCAGGATGACAAAATAAACCCGCTTAAGAACTTTTAAAAAGGGAGGAGAAACATTTTCCATGTTTTTTGTTGTTGACATCAAAGGCCGTGCGCATTTGCCACTGGTAAAAGCTAACTAAATAGCGTGACATCCTCAAAAACCACGAACAAAAGTACACAAGGTGAACAAAAACATGACCCGGACTGCATTAAATTCACTTGCAAAGTGGATGAACATAAAAAAGTGCACTGTGTGGTGAATTTTTGGCTGCTAAGAGCATGAAACCATCACAATTCAAGAGGTGTTTCGAAATTCTGAAATTATAAAGAAAAAGAAAGAGTAATATTCAAGTTTTCTATATCACATACACAACCATTGGAAGGTTTGGGGTGAGTAAGTTTTTTTAATTTTTAAAAAAAAAATAATACTTTAATTCTGGAACGGTGCATTAAATGTATCAAAAATGACAGAAAATACATTTGTCACGTCAAGTCAAGTCACCTTTATTTATATAGCGCTTTTTACAATGCAGATTGTGTCAAAGCAGCTTTACATTGATAACTGGTATATATTTTTGGCTGCACAGCAGCTCTTAAAGAATAGTGTCAATGCAGGCAGATCAGAAGCACTGTTGAATGTCAAATGTCAAGTGTCCCCAACTAAGCAAGCCAAAGGTGTCAGCGGCAAGGAACCAAAACTCCAACAGGTGACATCAGGCAAATAGGTGTTAAAATGGAGAAAAAAAAAACCTTCGGAGAAACCAGGCTTAGTCGGGGGGCCAGTTCTCCTCTGGTGAACAGTGCTCTGTTATGATTCAGGTTGCTATCATAACATTTGTAAATAAAGTCCAACAATAGTGCTCAATTTTGAAAAACTTTGACCAAAGGTTCAAATCAACTAGACTTGACATGCGCAGTCCACCGGGGTGAAGTGGTCCAAATTTGGCGTTAAGTTTGTATTTTGCAATCATGCATCTGCAGGAGAACACGTTCCTGGCTGGCAAACGATAATTAAAAAACGTACAACAACACAATGCCAAAGTAAAAAGTTTTCCTTCAGCAAACTGACGCATCCAAACCTCAGAATCTTTGTGGGTTTGTCATAATAATTCCCTAGTAAGGAAACAATGTGAACCAACTTCTTAAACAGATGATGAAATCCAGCCCTTCGATGCAAAAATGACAAAAGCACAAAGATAACATTCCATACTTAACAGCAGCCAAAAAATCCCCTCGGTCGGCCAGATAACTGACATTGCTTTAGATGTAGCAGAGATGCTTAAAAAAGTGTTATTGTATCTCATTACAAAAGTATTCTTAACACATGGTAAGCATTTGCACTATTTATAAGAGTCATTATTTGATGGCAGTCCTTTCAAACCATCATTTCATCCCACAAAATAATACACCTCTTGAGACCGAGCTGGTACAAGCAAGTTGCTTCATAAAAGTCTTCCAGAGTACAGTAACAGCCTCAATACGCACAATTCATTAATACTCCATCATCTGAAACGGGAAAGTCACATTGTTAAAAGTGTTACGTCAGGGCCTTATTTGCCCTTTTATACTCTCGACTACAGACCTCCACTCGCAAGCTCCATTAGAAACATCCATTACAAGGCTGTACGGTTCAGTATATGAGCTGCAGCTGTCTAATAAAATCTCAACATCAGCAAGACCCTCTGACAAAAGGAAATATTAAAAGACATTACATATCTATAAGGTCTCTTATACAGTATCTGTTTTTAAAGTGCAAGTGTGAGGTCCTGTATTGACTCAAATAAATCCTTATGAAAAACCAGGGCAAATTTTGAAGATTGACCTTATTCCATATGCCTCTCGTTTTAAAGTTAGCAGCTGAACACTAACCAAACAAAAAGGTGGTTATTGTTCATTGAGAGATGCAGTATATGCCATTCATCTTCATAGAAACCAAGTTGGATAGACTTCAAAGCTAATAAAAAAAAATATATATAGCAATTTCAACATGTTTTTGGGTAAACAATCAGCATTTAGTTTCAAACTCACATTAAAAAAAGTTAACTTTGCAAACTGAAAACAACAGCATTTAATGTAAAGCAAAATGTGGTTTACTTACAACAAATTTACAAAAAAATAACTTAATACTTGAACTTAAGGGATCCTTGATTATTATTTCACTTTTTTAACGTTAGTTAGTGTGTAATGTTGCTGTTTGAGCATAAACAACATCTGCAAATTTACGACGCTCAAAGTTCAATGCAAAGGGAGATATTTTCTTTTACAGAAATCGCTTTTTAAGGACTACAACATGCTTCTTCCGGGGTTGGTGACATCACCTTGCCCCAGGGAACGCACAACAAAGGGGGTGAGGCCATGTTGGGCTGTTGAAGGGGCCGTTTTACACAACACCGTTTTCAACTAAAAACGGAAAACTTTTTATGCGTTTTGGCCATTCATTTACACGGCAAAGGCGTTTTGGTGGTCTGAATACGCAAAATTTTGAAAACTGGTTTCAAAGTGCAAGTATTTGAAAACGGTCTCAGTGTAAACCGTGTAAACAACAAAAACGCGAATCTGTGACACCATGCACACGTGCATGACAGTCTATAGTGTGTCATCACCATCTAATGGCCTGACAGCAGAATACAGCGTTTTTAGTCATTTTCACGGATTCGTATGAATGGGGGTCGGTTTGACAATGGTGTCATCTCCGTTTTAAGCATATCGTTGTCGTGTAAACGTACCCTTAGAGAAGAGGAAGAGTTGTTAGAGTTGTAGTAGAGTGTTGTTGCCATGCTGTCATTTTTGTGACTGCTTCACAAACGAGGGTCAATTTAACGCTGGATTTGCACAAAAGATTAACATGACGGCACATGCTAGTCGATGAGTTGAATCAACTCCACAGCAACTACATAAATTTGTCCACTAATCATTCAGAAATGTCCAGTTGCATTCTAAAAGTTGTAACTTCTTCCTGAGTCTCTCCATCAGTGTCCGACTCCGGTTTGAACAATGTAAGGCTGAACACAGTTACTCAGAATCATCATTTTGGCTGCGTGAGATTCTCCAGCTTTGTTGTTGTTGTTAAAGCTCCGCCCTCCTCTGGAAAGCAGGCGGGAGCAGCAGCTCATTTGCATTTAAAGGGACACGTACAAAAATCGCTGTTTTTGCTCGCACTCAAATACGAGCAAATTTGACAAGCTGTAATAAATGATCTGTGGGGTATTTTGAGTCCTAACTTCACAGACACATTCTGGGGACACCAGAGACTTATATTACATCTTGTAAAAGGGGCATAATAGGTTCCCTTTAATACTTAAACACAGTCAGTTGTGCATGTAATGCAATTGGTTTTTTGTCTCTTTGTTTGTTCTCAAGTTTTGTATTGCATTACTTAATAAAATACTTAATTGTACAAAAATGCTTCTGTTCCAACATCTGCTCTGTGTTTTTTCCAAATGTATTAAAAAAGGGGGGGCATAACATAATACATTTTATAGCAAAGACCAAATCAAGGTCCACAATCCTGCAAGGTCAAATGTCTAAAGCTGGAACAGACTTCCTGACGATTTTTTAATACATAATTTTTGCAAGTTATGTATACATTTGTGCAGGTGTCCTGTCATTTTCTGTAACTTGAACATGTTGTAGGTCTATTTGTGGGCAAAATAACTTTTAAATTTAACATCAAAAGCACTGCGGTAGACCCAATGGTGGAGTTTAATGACGTCACAGGTCTATAATAGAGGTTTACTAGTTTTTCACCACAACCGTAATGTTTGAGAAAGTGAAAATGAAAACTCTTAAAAGGTAGGCCAAAGTGTGCAATTTCAAAAGTCATATGAAGAGTCACTTACAAGGCAGTCAACATAGAAATATCCTCAAATATCCAACAGGAAGTCCAAATGACATGCAGACTATCCATAATTTTTTGTCACTATCAAAAAAAAAAAAAAAAAAGAATAAGCATAAAAATATATATCAGGCACACAATTCGCAATGAAAATGCATAAAGCGGACAATGCAAACTGGACAAAAGAACAAACAACACAAACAGTTTTGGTCTGGGGCTTTATTGATTTAATTTATTAAGATGCTACATAGTCCAACAAAGTTGGGGTTTCTTTATATACCATTATAGACTACTTGACTAGGAATATCAACCTTAATTTTCATCTTAGACTCATTTATTTATTTATTTATATACATACAAAACGGTCACCTTCATGTTTACATCATATGTGAAGGTTTGGGGCACTATAATAAGGTTTAGCTTTAATTATGAGCCAGCTGATTGGCTGATAGGCCCCCAAATCCCTCCCTCTCAATGGCAATCATACTCCTTGGTGAACTATACATAAACTGCAGTCCAAAAATCACTATACCCTGAATGTCTCCTAAAGTTACTTACAAAGCAAAGTTTTGCCATTTGTCAATATCGTAAGCTCCTCTGTTCTTAGAAATCCAATATTTAGCAGTAAGATGATCAACTGAAACAAAAGCTTCTCAAGGAGGGGGGCAGAAGAGAAACATTAAAGAAAAAGACACCCCCACAACACCAAACTATGACACAAATACATATCAGGTCACAAAATGGTCCCCTGTAGGAAGAGTCTCTTTTCTGGTGTCATTTCGGTTATTTCACAAAGACCAGACCGTTGTGCATGGGAAGATGACATTCTTTATATGTAGTGCATTTTTTAATATAAACAGTTCTGTGCAATAAAAGCTTTATTCATAACTTAAATCCAAACAAAACGACTAAATTAACATCAGAGGACAGCAAAGAAACAGAGGGCCCAGGAAAACAGTGCAGAAATGTCAGGAGTGTTTTTTAAAGCCTTATGCTGCGAGATAAACCAGTGTTGTGTACATTTCAGACCACCGACAAGGCATATCGAAGCCATGCATTTATCTGGAAATGAGGTGTAGGCTTGGCATGGCTAAAATACAGGTTACAATACTCACATGTGTCAGTTTTTAAAGGAATAGCTGCCTCAAGAATAAACATTTTGTCACTGTTTACTCCCCCATCATGTTGTTCCAACCTCATATTATTCACTTTCTTCAATGAAACCCAAAAGCAGATGCTTTGCAGAATGTCCAAGCTGCTCTTTTCCATAAAAGTGGATGGGAATTTATCCTGCAAAGATCCAAAAAAGGACCAAAGGAACAGAAAAACACCATAAATGTGATCTAAACAACTCTGTTCACTATGTTCTAAAGCCATGAGATAGCTTTGTGTAAAAAACTGGTCACTGATAACCTTACATTGGAGCTCTCAAATCTCATTAACATATACTATATGAAAAAATCTCAAACATATCAAATTGAATGCCAAATGCCACAAACAAATTCAGTCCATCTCGAACACAAAGCTATTTGTATGGCTTCAGAATAGCGCAAAATATATTTGGACTTGTTTTATGATACTTTAATGATGATTTTCGTCCTTTTTCACAGCAGCATACTGTAAATCACAATCCACTTTCATTTGTATGGAGAAGAGCAGATCTTCCTAACATATTTTGTGTTTCACAGAAGCAAAAAATGATTTGGGGTTGGAACAATGTGAAAATGAGTAAATGATGATAAAATGTAAAAGCCTGGGATAACTATTCCTTTAACTACTTTTTTTTGTTCTTTTTTGAAGGGGTAAAGTGAGAGGGGGGGTCAGTGTTTATGGACCTGATGGTAAACTCTCCTCGTGGCATCTTCAGATAGAAAGTTCATAGGGAGAGAGACCTTCAACCAGTTGCATGTACATGGTGCATCAAAGATTACGCTTAGCAGCTGCACTATTACTGTAGATAATAATGACTTGATCAATAAATTAATTTAGGTCTGCAGGCAGTGAAATGGAAACAGAGGTGTGCTAAAAGGGCCTGAAAAGGAGATTTCACCTATGGAGCAGCTTAATAAAATATAAAGTATTTTGTGCTCTAAACAGAGCCATGCATTCAAGCACATATCCCTTACCAAAAGAAAACAATAATAAAGAAAGGTGAAAAACCTATTCTGTTCCTGACAGGGAAATCAGTTTGTGCAAAGCATCATCGGAAGTGTGGGATTCAGAGACGTCAGCTCTGCCCCTCACCGACGTACAGAGCAGTTCACAGAGAAATAGTGTTTCAAACGGTTTTTGCAAATGAGTAGGTGAACGGCCAAACAGTTTCATTAACACTTCCACAGTCACAGCAGTTTGAAATATCAGTCACTAACAGTCCATTTCCTCGTGGTAAATTCAAGATGTCTGCATTCCAAAAACAACCTGTATTACCAAAGCCACTTAAAAGTCAGACTTTGTGGTGGTTTTGTATTGAAAGCGGATTGGTGGCTGATTGCAAATGAACATGTTCAATTTGCATGAAACGGTGATGCTTGCAAAACTACATGTTATCTGATTTGCCGAGGAAATATATGTTGAATCGTAGTACTTGTTGGTACTCAAACATATCTGCTGGACTGAACGGAAATGAATGGAAGATATAAAACACGTTATTTTACCAACAGTGTGACTGGGGAAGATACTAGACAGCTTGTTTTATCATTTACCTGGAGAGTGATTGAAAATATACAGGCTAAACTTCAGTGAACTGCTGCTTTAATGCAGGATGTTTGGGTATGCATAAATTAAATGCACATGTGACACTTTTCAATGATGTTTAGCATTTGTATACAGATTCTGACCCATCAGAAAAAAATAAAAATGATAAAACAACATTCACTCTAGCACAACTCAATCGCACATCTGGTGTTAGAAAATCCCTACGACATTTTAGTGGTTAAAATCTATGACATTTGTTATCCATTTGAACTTGCATCAGAAATGATTAAGGAAGAGGGGCCAGAATGATTTCACAATTTTGAGGCAAGAGCTGTGTCAGATTATTATTATTATTTTTTTGAATTTTTTTATCTTTGCACATAACATGATGAAATTCCTTGATCTCTTTATTAATTTTACACACCTCGCTAATCCAAAACTACCCCAATGATATGGCATTCGGATTAAACGAATTCTGCATTGGTTACTTGTCTGTTTTGTTTTTGTTTCATCCGCAATGCATGCTTGTAGCTCTCCCCTCTTGGATTTTACAAGGCCAACTTGCCGACGATGACACCCACAACAAAAAACAGCACAATTAGAGCGATCACCCTGCTGCTCAGCCCCTCCTCCTTCATTCTCATCGCTGGAGATGAGTGCGGAGCGGACATTACTGTGCTCTTCCTCATCCGCAGACCATCATCTTCCTGCTGGGAAGGGGATATGAGGGGGGGGATGGAAGAGAGAGATAAAGATAAAGACAGTTAGATGACAGAAATAATCTGCAGAGTTATGAAAAGTGCTTTTGGCCCTGCGCTCGTCTCATTAAACAAGCAGAAGTAATGGTCCCCAGCTGCAGCTTCACACAGCACTGATGAGTAAAGGCAGGTTATCTTCAGTTCTGTCTCTCGATATGCTCAACATCCTGTGGCCGTCACAAATTTAAACAATATGGTGGAAGAGAGCAAAAGTAATGTGGTGGTCGATCAGTATGGCTTGTTCAAAGGCAGATATCTATAGAGAACAGGGTGATGGATAGAAATGTAATTTCTATTTCATATTAAAAAAATGAATCACATTTTATGTAATTAATCGTGATTAATCGCACCTAACATTATAGTTTTTAATATACCTTTATCTTGTTATAATTTCACATTTAATCTCCAAATAACATAAAGACAGTATATTTTAAATATTTGGTCTAACAGGTAGTAAATATACAGAAACTGAATAAAATTATCAAACACTTCACAGTCCTCACTGCAGAAATTATGAATTAAATACAGATTAATCCTTATTAAAGCAACAAACATTATTCAATCAAGAGCACTAAGTGATTTTCTCTGTCTTTTGTTCTTTGATTAACAATGATTAATAATGACAGGAACAGGTTTATTAGGCTGCTGTCACTTTAAGACCTGATGCACATAACGTGGATCTGACACACATCCGACGTCCTCACAACTCTTTACGGTCATTTAAGACTTTATTTAACTCATTTAAGACTGTCCTTATGTGGATGGATACAAAGTGGGCATCATTTTGTGTGTTTTTGTCCATTCAAGTGAGAAAGAGAACTTAATGAGGCGCTGGTGCGCTGTCTGAAGCGAATTTCTGTGCGCACGAGTCATGTGTGTCTGTCACACAAAAGGAGAATCACAGATGTGCACCAGTACAGATTTAAGTTCTTTTTTTGTAACTTGTCTTATCGCAGTTGCTATGCTAATTGTGTTAAATATTTTTAACGCATTAAACTGAAAAAATGATGATAAGCCATGTCTGAGGTTAATAAATGGATTTGGATTTCCTGCCTGACATAATTACCACATGGACCAGCCATGTTAAAGATCTGTCTGTCACGACTAACAATTCAGTTTTGCCATCACAGGAATAAATTATATTTAAAAAATATTGAAACAGAACATTCATTTTAAATTGTAATATTATTTCACAATATTACTGTTTTTACTGAATTTTTGATCAAAAAAATGCAGCCTTGGTGAGCAGAAGCGAATCAAAAATCGTACCTGAACAGTAGTGTACATAATGTATTTTTAATACATAATTATGTATATTTGAATTTTGAGTTTGAAAGAAAATGGCAAAAAAGTATCTAATGTTTTAAAATATTTATGACTATTGCTGACAATAATATTTGTGAGAATGCAATTAGCAAACACACTCACCCTGATCTGTTTGTTCTCCTCTCGTAGCCGCTGCACCTCCGTCTGCAGTCTTTTACATTCCTCCATGATCTTCTTCACCTCTCCATCATCCAGACTGGAGGCCATGGACTTCATAGACAACGTGGATGATTCAGACTTTGAGAGACTGGCGGATATCTTATTGCTTTCCATTTCATGCTGCGGCCAAAATCAGGTTCACACACAAACACAAACACAAACACACAGAATCATAAGCAAATACATCCATAAAAGTGCCAAGAATGCTTAGTTTTAGGAGAGGGTGACATGAATGTAGTCATGCCTGTCATTGTCATTTCACACACTGCCTACATTTTAGAGCTAACATGAGGAAAAACATGAAAACCCATCCACTCACTGTTTTCTCATTTTCAGCAGGCATCTCAAAGACACATCTCAGCTTGGAGTCCATCAGATCCTCGGGCTTGGCGTCCTTCCACTGCATGAGAGAACAACAACATATGTAAACAACTGCCTACATATGATTATACACCAAATAAACACCTCATGCGCTGTTTACAAACTCTAGCAACCAGCTTACATACACAGCATTTTAGGCATCATGGGCTCATTCCCACCATGGAAGATTTCCTCAAAGAAATGTAGATAGAAATTACTAAAAAGGACTGCTAGGAAATCTCTGAAAAATTAAAAATGCTCAATTTACTACAATATTTGTGTGCTGTGTATTTCTTATGCTTGTAACAGCATTGATCCATTAGCTTAGCCACATGCCATCTGTGCTAATTGTGGATGTTATGCCCATGGAGAGAGTTTCAATGCACGCAGTCATTGGCGAGGTCTCAGATCTTAGAAGGTATCTGCCTATGTAGACAGCAGACGGTAAGGCGGTGAGACAGATCCCTCGGTTTTGGAGTCGAGCTTTGGAGCCATCAACAGGAATAGTGGAAATAGTTCAGGACAGTGAATAAGTAGCCAGATCACCGCTCTACATTTCTTTCCGCTTCTCCTTCCTGACGTTTTCATAACCTATTTATCGTTACATCTGCACATGCACACAAATGTTCAGTTTGCGCTATTTGGGGCATCATTCAGAAAGTCATGAACATGAGATTTGGATATTGCTCTTGGACCCTGTCAAACACTGGGGTTATATGAAATTTGCTTGTACTAGTTGAACAGCAAACTCACACTTTGTATCACATATTGTTGATCTATGCCGGGGGTTATCATAATATTATTGCTTAATGGCATTGCTGGTCACTTCCTATGAAATCTGTATATTGAAAAACTTCTAAAATAATGCAAAAGACTGTTTTGTGTTGTTATTGTTAACTAAAAAAAAAAAAAAAAANAAAAAAAAAAAAAAAAAATGCTAATTGAAATAAAAAAATATAAATATAAGATGAAAAAACAAACAAATTAAAATTAGAAATGCTGCCTTGGCAACTGAAATAATATGAAATAATTTAAGTTGAAGTTCTCATATTAAAATTATATAGAATTACTTAAAATTAAAAAAGGAAAACAAATAAAAGCTAATGCAAAATATCAATAAATACTATACTAGTATATAAATAAAACTAAAATAACACTGTTCATGGCTGGTAAAAAACATAAATTCACTTAATTAGCAGTTATAAAAGTACATTTGGATGGATCCCACATATAACCGATAATGTTTATTAAAGTTAAGACATCAAGAATGGTTTTATAATACATAATATACACAGGGTTCATAGACAGTGATACTAAAAAAAAAAAAAAAAGGAGCACATGCACCCAAGAGAAAACGGTCCTGAACAAGTGAGTATAAACCTCAAGAGAGCAGGTGGCATGAATCAGTACTCACCACTCCCTCGGTGTCGGTCATGTCAGCCGGAGCCAGCAGAGACTGTACCATGAACTTGTGTTTGCTTTTCTCATTCGGATCATAATCGAACGGTTGCAGCATCACTGTAAAGACAAACACAAGAACATCAATACATACTGAACAATTTCTTTAGCATTTTCCTCATTTTAATGGTCAGGATAGTCATAAGGGGACAGAAAATGTT
>RJVU01043279.1:665883-687592 GCA_003731715.1 Anabarilius grahami | reverse complement strand
TTGGAAATGTTCTGAGCCAAATTTGAACCGGAGAAGCTTACTTGAGCACCAAGCGCTAGGCCACGGGTCCAACATAGTTTTTGTATTTTTAAGGAATAAGAAACTGCATAACATTTAAATTTCCAGCACACAGGCTTCTCAACAGTCCAAATGTGATAAAACATTTGGGTGTAGAGCATCCATGTTTCACAGAATGACATTACTCAGAAAAACAAAAAGACTTAGCTATTCATTTCATATAATCCCACTACAAACATTGCTGATAAAACTTCAGTGACCCCAGAAGGGCAATTTTTCTTACAGCTCCTAACAGTGTTTTTCACGTTAATAATAACACATTCAGCCTTTAACTCAAACCAGGTGTTAGTGTGAGGAAGTTCACGTCTACAACCCCATCAGCACCATCCAACGAAGGCCATGTTATTTGATGTCATTCCAACAAGCAAAAGCTAATTTAGAGCTGTTACCATGATTTACAATGATCACTTTCTTATGCCTGGCGTGCAAGGGCTCTGGCACGGTTGAAATCAGTATTGAAGGTCGATTTCACCCCCATCGCCCTCTTTAAAAGACACCAATCGGATTCAAAAGGGTCTTTTTTACATTGGGCTGAATGTGTGCGTGATTTAGGAAAACTGCTGCTAAGTTTCATTAAAAACAAATAATCTCTTAATTTCAAAGGCCCTCTTAGATGTGGCTACTACTGCCGAGCTCACAGAAGGTGCACGCCAACACCCCCGTGTTAAAAAAACCTCACTCTGGTTTTGTGTGCCATTATGGCAATCAAGCGCCGTCAATATTGCAAACTGAAAACAGACGGCTGAGACAGACTGGGAATGTCCTGTTTTGTCAGTCCCAATCTTTCCGACTGCACTTTAAAGAACGGTATTTCACTAGCAGCATCAAGGGGTTATTTTTACACGCATCAACGGAGGAAGAGGGATTAAATGAGTCTTGACATGACTTTATTTGTACATTTCACATTAGTAATATTACTAAAAAAAATGTGCACTGTACAAATATTCAGATTTCTCACACATAGCTGTTGACCCAAGATGTGGAGAAAGTCAAAGTATCAGTTCAAGTTCACATGATTCAGCTTTGCCATCACAGGAATAAATTACATTTTAAAATATATTAAAATAGAAAACATTTATTTGAAACTTTAATAATGGTAACACCTTACATTAAGGTCTAATTTTTTTACATTAGTTAATGCATTAACTAACATGAACACGATGAGAAATATATATATTTTTTGAGATTTATTAACCTTTGTTAATGTTAGTTATTAAAACATTTTTGTTCATGTTAGTTCACAGTGTATTAATCCATGTTAACAAATAAAAAGTTTAGTACAGCGTACAGATGACAACATTGTCAAAACGATCCCCATTCACACGGATCCGCAAAAACAAAAAAAAAATGCTGCATTCTGCTGCCAGGTCAGTAGTTGGCGATGTCACTTTGTAAAGAAACACTACAGACTACAGACTGAACATATAATAAGCACACCGTTTGTGTCACCATTTTCACAAATTCATGTTGTGTAGTTTACACGGACACGCAAAAAAACATGCACTTTGAAAACCCCGTTGCTGTGTAAATGAATGGCCAAAACGTTTTCGTTTTTAGTTGAAAACGGTGTCGTGTAAAAGTGAATTTAAAAACAGATTTCCGGAGATTTGATCGATGTTCAAACTGCAATCAAATAAACAGATCTGAGTTGGATATACCAAAAAAAAATATTTTTGCTGCCTGTCTAAACAAAGCCGGAGACTATTTAGTCTAAGAATGAAGTGTTCTTGTTCTGAACAATAAAATGGGTGGCTCCATGCAGACTTTGACTGACAGTTCTTTCTGGCAGATCACTAGTACTGACACAATCCAACAAGAGCAAGGCAGTGATTTAATATTTATTTAGGCATGAGAGCATGCTTTCTTTAACAAAGAACATCTTTATGTGACACTTAAATTTGCAGAATAAGGAAAATGTTAGCCTGAAGACGGTTGGAAATTAACAGAATAGAATAGATAAACAACCAATGCAATCTGAAATGCATTTGATTATATTTGGCCATTTAATGTGATTGACCTGATAATATTGCAAAATATTAACTAATTTACACTCTCAGGTATGCACACTGTTGATCAGATCTCTCTAATGTGCAATGTAGAAAGACGAGGATTGTTCATGTACAGAAAAGTCTTTCTGGATCTCCTTTTATGTTTTGAAAGCCACCATATTTGGCACAATCTCTGTCTTTCGCACAAATTTTATGGGCTGTCTGCACATACTGTTCTTTCTTGTATTCTTAGAAGAGAACTATTTCTAATCACACTGAGCTTGTGTGGTCACAGCTTGAGTGGTCATCTTCAGGGGCGGGACAACTGCAGAAAAAGATTACCCTGGGCCAACAGCCTTGGTCATCTCAAATAAAAACCACAACAAAGCACCTGACTACAGACAATCATTCCACTGCCTAATTAACTGAATCCCTGGAGATAAAAAGCAGAACAGCTCTATTAATTATGAAACATGACCTCGGAATCCCCTCGGAAAAAACTATGAAGCCTAAATGGAGAGAGGGAGAAAATGTGAGGAAATCCAGACAACACTAATGGTTTAGAAAGACATACCTTAACTTATTAAGTTCCAAAGCAAAGGTTCTGAGTCACGACAGTATAATCAACAAGTAATTTGATATTATCATGACAGGATAATAAACTGATTAACCATAATAAACCATATTGAGCTTGACATTTACTGGTGTCTCCACCTTGTTTGATGTGATTTGCAGTTAAAGAAATATTCTGAGTTAAAAACATGTCAAAAATCCCAATTACTGATCTGGCGCAAATATAAAATATTGGATGGATGGATGGATGGATGAATGGATGCCGCAAATATAAAATATTGGATGGATAGAGCAAATATAAAATATTGGATGGATGGATGGCGCAAATGTAAAATATTGACATGTGGCCAAGTATGGTAACCCATACTCGGAATTTGTGCTCTGCATTTAACCCATCCAAGTGCACACACACACCGTGAACACACACCCGGAGCAGTGGGCAGCCATTGCTGCGGCGCCCGGGGAGCAGTTGGGGGTACGGTGCCTTGCTCAAGGGTCTCACCTCAGTCGTGGTATTGAGGGTGGGGAGAGCGCTGGACATTCACTCCCCTCACCAACAATCCCTGCCGGACCTGAGACTCGAACCCATGACCTTTGGGTTACAAGTCCGACTCTCTATCCATTAGGCCACGACTGCTCCCTTTCTCCCATATTGGATGGATGGCGCAAATATAAAATATTGGATGGATGGATGGAGAAAATATAAAATATTGGATGGATGGATGACGGATGGAGAAAATGTAAAATATTGGATGGATTACGCACATATAAAATATTGGATGGATGGATGGCGCAAATATAAAATATTGGATGGATGGAGCAAATATAACATTGGATGGATGGATGGAGTAAATATAAAATATTGGTATTGGATGGAGCGTGCAAATTTAAAATATTGGATGGATGGCACAAATTTAAAATATTGGATGGATGATGGATGGAGCAAATATAAAATATTGGATGGATGATGGATGGAGCAAATATAAAATATTGGATGGATGGATGGATGGAGCAAATATAAAATATTGGATGGAAGATGGATGGATGGATGGATGGAGCAAATATAAAATATTGGATGGATGGAGCAAATATAAAATATTGGATGGATGATGGATGGATGGATGGATGGATGGAGCAAATATAAAATATTGGATGGATGGATGGATGGATGGAGCAAATATAAAATGATGGATGGATGGATGGAGCAAATATAAAATATTGGATGGATGATGGATGGTTGGATGGATGGATGGAGCAAATATAAAATATTGGATGAATGATGGATGGATGGATGGAGCAAATATAAAATATTGGATGGATGATGGATGGATGGATGGATGGATGGAGCAAATATAAAATGTTGGATGGATGGATGGAGCAAATATAAAATATTGGATGAATGTTGGATGGATGGATGGAGCAAATATAAAATATTGGATGGATGATGGATGGAGCATATATCAAATATTGGATGGATGATGATGGAGCAAATATAAAATATTGGATGGATGGAGCAAATATAAAATATTGATGGTTGGATGGATGGATGGAGCAAATATAAAATATTGGATTGATGGATGGATGGATGGATGGAGCAAATATAAAATATTGGATGGATGGATGGATGGATGGATGGAGCAAATATAAAATATTGGATGGATGGATGGAGCAAATATAAAATATTGGATGGATGATGGATGGAGCATATATCAAATATTGGATGGATGATGGATGGAGCATATATCAAATATTGGATGGATGATGATGGAGCAAATATAAAATATTGGATGGATGGAGCAAATATAAAATATTGATGGTTGGATGGATGGATGGAGCAAATATAAAATATTGGATGGATGATGGATGGATGTAGCAAATATAAAATATTAGATGGATGATGGATGGATGGATGGCACAAATGTAAAATATTGGATGGATGGTGCAAATATAAAATGATGGATGGATGGTTGGATGGATGGATGGGAGCAAATGTAAAATATTGGATGGATGGATGGATGGATGGCACAAATGTAAAATATTGGATGGATGGAGCAAATATAAAATATTGGATGGATGGAGCAAATATAAAATATTGGATGGATGAAAGGATGGAGCAAATATAAAATATTGGATAGATGATGGATGGATGGATGGATGGAATATAAAATGATGGATGGTTAAAGAAGATGTTTGCGAAATTTTAAAAAGATAAAACTATTTTCAAATGTGTCAGGAGAAAAGAAGTCAGATAAACCCATTTTCTGTTAACTTGCAGATTGTCACAATCATTATTATCGGTAACCTCAAATATACCTGTAAA
The DNA here is from genome assembly GCA_003731715.1 of Anabarilius grahami. Taxonomy (NCBI): domain Eukaryota; kingdom Metazoa; phylum Chordata; class Actinopteri; order Cypriniformes; family Xenocyprididae; genus Anabarilius; species Anabarilius grahami. The sequence goes on along the minus strand of RJVU01043279.1, from coordinate 682,633 downwards.
TTGGAGTTACTTCACTTAGTGCAGCTAAAGAAATGTTGCTGCTGGTCAAATAAAGTCATAGAAGCGTTACATAATGGTGATTTTTATTTTATTTTGTCATTTTCAACACTTAAATGAGTGTGTAGTCTTCTGACAATGTGGAAGTGGACATATACTGTATAAAAGGCTGGACAAAGGTAGAGTTTCTTAAATCAAACAAACTAGCTTGTCATTGATTCAAATACTAGTCAAGGAAAGTGTGAGTGAGAGCTATTGTACATATTAACAGGGACCAGGCATCTCACCATGGAGAGAAATCCCAAAACACTGGAATCAACACGGAATAATAAGAGCAATTTAAGAACGTCCGTGAGATTCCAAGAGGCTCTGAGGTTTCAAATGAGTTGAGTTATTAGGAAAACTCTCAAAGGTCCAGTCTCAAAACTCTCAAGAGACCAACAACTGTTGTTACAAAATTATCTCTTGGTTTCGTCATGCACAAAGAGCAGTTGAGTAATAGATATAAAAGGTGTGGTAACATAAATGTTTCCTTCATTTTGCCAACCACAGCATCTCACATGTGTACTCCATCTTCACTCCAATTAGCTCATTTGCATAAAGTTGAAATATTCTCATCTTAGCCGCACTGATTGACACGGCCACATCACATCATCAGCAGTCACCCATTGCTCATTTCCCTGGAAATGAAAATGTATATCATTTTATCACTAACCGCCATCTGCAAATTTCACTTTAAATCAAATATTTTAGTATTATTTATACCTTTATAGTTTCATTTTATTTGTATTTCAATATAGGCTTATTTTTATTTAAGTTTTATTTAATCTTTAATTTAATTACTGAAATTATTTTTAAAAGTTTTAGTAAAGAACTAGTATTTTTTTGAGTTTGGCAGTTTTTGCGTCATTTTCTCCATCCGTTAAAAAACAACAAAACAAAAGGTCTGCATTTCTGATGAACGGATTCCCTGTAGCTTTACACATACAGAAAAACCAGGACGTGTACAGAAAAAAAAAAAAAAAAGTGTCTGCAGAAAGGGATAACACTTATAACAGGAATGGGAGTCTGGAATCCAAACAGACAGAACTGCCTACGGATAAAAGTCAAGCTGTCAAGCTCACACAAACAGACTTCCTGTGACACATCGACAGAAAAGATCAGATATGACTCACTATTAAACAATCCCTTTCAAAATTTACCTAAATATCAACTGCTCATACAGATCAATTACCTGACAGAGCTAATGATCTTTTGATAGCAGCATCAACTTTAATCACTTGGTTCTTTGAAAGACCGCTAATGGCGTTTCATTCCAAACGTCTGTGTCACATGACACACAATATTAACATTGTTACTGTCAAAGTGGTTCCTCCACAATTTACAGACTTGGTGCAGATGAGTCTAAGCACTGCATTTAATGTACTGAAGCTATATCTGGCTCTGTATATGCAACATTTATTAATAATAAAAAAATAAAACAGAATCATTAAAGGTCTAAGGGAGGCAGTGCATGGGTTTCTTTAAGTGGAGAGCACTTCTACTGAGTTTATAATGAAGCAAGCAAAACAATAAATATTATTATAAATAAGTGTGTGTGTGTGTGTGTATATATATATACATACACACACACATTATATAAAATAATAGCATCAATAATAATAATAGTGATAATAACAGCTATTACTATTATTATTATTATTAATTATGAAGCAAGCACAACAATAATTAATATTAAAATTAATAAGAAAATAAATAAAAAAACAATATTTAATAAACAAATACAAACAAAAATATTATAAGAAGAACATTAGTAATAATAATTACAATAACAATTTTATATATGTTTAAATTAATATATATTCTTATTTAATATTATAAATAATATTTAATATTATTTATTGTTTTGCTCGCTTCATACATAACAACAAGAACTATGAAAAATTATGAAGGCAACAACATTCTTGTCATTTGGAAGCTTTGAAAGTTCTTTTTAAAGGGATCGTTCACCCAAAAATGAAAATTGTCATCACTTACTCACCATCAAGTTGTTCCAAACCTGTATGAGTTTCTATCTTCTGATGAGCAAAAAATAAAGATATTTTAAAGATTTTTGGTAATCAAACAGTTGATGGTAGCCATTGACTTCCATAGTATTTTTTTTTCCTACTCCGTCCTTCGGATGAGACGTTAAACCGAGGTCCTGACTCTCTGTGGTCGTTGAAAATCCCCAGATTTGCCCATTGGCCTCTGTCCATCATGGCCTCCTAATCATCCCCATACACTGATTGGCTTCATCACTGTCTCCTCTCCACCAATAAGCTGGTGTGTGGTGGGCATTCTGGCGCAATATGGCTGCCGTCGCATCATCCAGGTGGATGCTGCACATTGGTGGTGTTTGAGGAGATTCCCCCTTCCATATGTAAAGCGCTTTGAGTACCCAGATAAGCGCTATATAAATGTAAGGAATTATTATTATTATTATCAACTGTTTGATTACTTTCAATCTTCAAAATGTCATCTTTTGTGCTCAACAGAAGAAAGAAACTCATACAGGTTTGGAACAACTAGAGGGTGAGTAAATGATGACAACTTTTTCATTTCTGGGTGAACTATCCCTTTAAATCAAGAGCAATCAATGGCATCATTGACAAACCTTTAAAGACTCATCCAGAGCTCACATCTCAAACTGTGCTCAACTACACATCAACAATTGCTTTGAACTTTCCAACATGTGGCCTTTGGTAATGGTATTTGAATGGATAAAGTTGTGGCATAGTTTTGAAGGATTCATTTATTGTTTATAACATCAAAAAGAAAAATGCAGTGCATTTACCAGAGACGTTGATGGAGGTTCCGGCATCAATCACTCCACTGTTTGGCCGCACACAGTACCGGCGCGGTGCAGTCGTCTTTACTTTAAAGCACACATTTCTGTCTGAAGGATTAGCAAGCTTTAGGGTGGTGGTCACCACATCTGTGAATGGACCTGAGGGGAGGAAGACAGCACATTCAGTTGTTGCATTCAAATCTCATTGAAATGACACTAGGGTGTTGCTCTGTGTTTGTTAAGGTTTTCAATGTGGTTGTTAGCACATTGCCATGCAGTTTGTAAGGTGTGCTGGGTGATGGCTTACTGCAAAAACATCTCAAACTGATCAAGAGCAATATCTGCAGCCAGACTGTTCTAAGTGGCCACATCGATTTACAACCTTGTAACCGATTTCACCCCACCTAGACATAATGATTCGAGACAAATCACATTAGTGGCACATTACAAAATTAGCGACACATCAAAGGCCAAAAGACCACAGTATTGTTATCAATCCTGGCACTCGTTTTACACTGCAGCAAAGAACACGGGTGCTTTTCAGGAAAACTGAACAAACAGAATGTGTGTTCTGCCAAAGGCTGAAGCTAATAATCAGTCCATATCAAAGAATCAACCAATTTAAATGTCTGTGCTTCTGAACAGAGGGTGGAGACCTGAAAATAATATAGTGATAGAGAAAAAATTGTTTTTTAAACAAGTCTCTCATTCTGACCAGGTTTGCATTTTATTGAAATTTAATTCCAAACAATTCCTGATGAAATCAAATCGTATCCTACATCTTTTCACCCGTAAATAACAATATATAAATATATCAATAACACCCGTACAATATTTCACCTGGAAGTAAGGTTGAAACTTTGATATGGAGTGACTGTCTGGGAAATGTTTTTCTCTGTATAAAGAAATAAAACAAAAAATGTAGAAAAACAAATGAATTTAATAGTGCTATAAATATGTTTGTAGAAACACTATAAATCCAAGTATAACTTTCTCAAAGATCTTCTAAGCTATTATAGTCAACATAAAACAGCATAATTTGCAACACATTTTTTTTCTCCATAATGTGACAGAGAAGATAAAACAGGACTTTTATCCATCAGGCTAAGCAAGTTGATGATTGATTACAAAGAAAAACAATAAAATTGTGCAGAATATAACCATAATTACGTGTTAAAGTAAATCGGGCCAATTTTGATTTCACGTTGACTTAACCATACATGTTAATTCTATTCAATTCACATTTATTTGTATAGCGCTTTTTACAATACATATTGTTTCAAAGCAGCTTTACAGAAAATGCATGAGTCAACATTACAATTTAGAGTGATCTGTTATCAGAGGTAACTGCGTCTAAGTAATGGATTTCAGAAATGTACATATACAATACATGCAGTTAGCTAACAATGTATTAATTAAGGTAGAAACAATGAGCTCATTGAAGTAATGAATACATATTGTTAACAAAAATGATTAGATACATAGAAAATAACTATGTCTCAAACATCCTTCACCCTTTGTAATATGGCAGCACCACACATCAAGTATGCAACACCTCATCTGGGTTAATTCTATTAAACCAGTTAAATTATTGAGAGGCTGAGACACTTGAAACCCATAGTGAGCCTTATGTTGTGTTACAGAGGAAAAGATGCAGACAAACTAAACGCCTTGGGCCTTTAAAACCTTAAAAGAGAGACAAACATTGCACAAGACCTAACAATGGACTATTCTGGCCAAAAGCCTTACGCTCCATGTCTTTTCCATTCATACAGACCTATATGGAGAAACTGATAGAATTAGGGCATAAGTAATTGCAAAGCATGAGTCATGCAGAAAGACATCATTCTCTGTATTAATTTCATTAGGTAAACGTGACCGATCAATATGAAGTGCCTAAGAGGACAAAAAACAATTTATGAAAAAAAAAAAAAAACAGCCCTATATGCCCAAAAAGTACTTTTGTAAATAAATACTCGTAAAAAAGGGTTATCAATTAATCAAAAATTATAAGACAAATGAAAAATAACAAGCATGACTTACAGTAAATCTATAGTTTTATTTTTAAATATTACTACACCAATAACAGCTTTTGAAATAAGCTGACCTTTTTAATTTAAGTTAAATAAACAATATGCATTATTAAAGATAAAAGATCAGATTTAAAAATTAAAAATTAAAAAAACACTTGCAAAAAAAAAACTTAAATGCATGGTTAAAAGTTCTAATTTATTGTTTTAATTAAACCTTTTAAGCTGCAAACATTATTTTGTTGTGTGCTTTTGACACAATAATGTTGATCATTACATCAACTTAATATCGTCTGTAATTTAAACTCCAATTTCTGTGTTAATTGGCTTCTTTAAAAAATTGGGATGTAGTAACGTAATGAAATTGTCTTGTTAACTTTGGAAATTAGGCAGTGGATTTCTAGTTCCCAGCATGCTTTGCATATGACTGGATAAGGAAAAAAAGTGTGAAATTAAGTATAAATGTATTTGTTTTTAGTGAAGGGAAAGACCTGTTACTGTTTGATGCTGTTATGTTTGACATTCAAAAGAGTTTCTGTAATGTTGAAGTTTTTGTGGTTACCATTGTGCTGAAGAGTAGATACATGAAGATAAACATTATTGACTCAATAAGCAATGACTGCGCTAGTGCCAGTGACAAGTAATATCTAACTTGTTCATTAAATATACATGTTAAATAAGTTATGTTAGCATGTGCTATGAAAGCTGTTGATTTGAACTGAAATAGGTAAGATTAATTGGTTCCAGGGCTACAACTCAAACGTAGTTGGAACTAGAGCTGCACGATTAATCATATCGCAATCGCAATCGCGATGTCAAGCTTGTGCGATTATATGACGCAAAATGCTGCGATTTTATGAAATAAAATAATAATAATTTACACGACAACCCATTTTCTGAGAGCTGTTTGCCCATTTTATACACCGCTAATAAAAAGAAGAGCAGTCAGTTTCAGTTTAGGCAGTGGCACGTGTGGCGCGCATGGTCAACGGGTAAAGATGGATGCGGAGCAAACGGTCACTGAACTGGTGGCAAGAAAAAACGCGACCTCTGTTATATGGCGATATTTTGGCTATAAGATTATAAACCCAGATTAGTAGTGGTTAAACGGATCGTTGTTGATCCGTGATCCGTGATCCGTACGGACCAAGGCCCACGGGTCGGGACGCATGTGATTCGCGGATCAATTGCAACTTTAACCGCAATAGAGTGAAAGGTTATCATTTGAACGTGTTTTGTCTTGCTAGTTTACACATTAAATAGATATAAATCCATTCCAGCGCGCTAGAAGAGGCAAAAGAGGATTTCATTCGGTATGGCAGGCAGCGGTGTTATCGGTGCGCACAGAGAGAGAGAGAGAGAGAGAGAGAGGGAGAGAGGCGCGTTATAGCCATAGACTGTAAAAAAATAGGTTATAGCTCGCGAACTACAAATTGATTTCTCTTTCGGGTCCTCAATGCACTTGGATGGTCACAAACACGCATTATGTCAATCAAAATACCCCTCTCGGCAAGTATTCTCGTAAACACATTCGGTTATGTCTTAATTGAACGAGGTGAGAATTCGGATGTGTATCTGTCGGATGTGAACGTGCATAGGGTCTTACTCTTAAAGTGACAGCAACCTATAAATACCTGCTGTTGTCTGTCATGTAAATCAAACAACAAAACACAGCTTTAACAAAGATTAATCTATATTAAATTTATACAGTGAACAGTGTCATTTTACATTTAATTATTACATTTCTGTGCATGAAAATTAATACTACAGTTAGACCTTATACTTTATTTGTAACTTTATGTAGTATTTATCTATGCTTGTTGTGATTGGTGTACGGAATTTGTTCTTTTTACAGTCTGTTCACTTGCCTTTAATAATGTATTACTTAGGCTAGTAGTTTATGCTGTGGTATCAGAATAGTTTAAGTGGGCTAAGTAATAAATGCAAAGTTAAGTTGCCCCCTATCCAAATTTTTTTTTGTGCTGATCCGAAAAATGATCCGATCCGTGACGTCATAACCATGATGTGATCCGAACCGTGAGTTTTGCGATCCATTGAACCACTACAGATTAGTAAAGAAACAAACATCTTAAATGGGATTATAACAAGTTTGCAGTAATGCAAAAATGTTATTTAATTTTGTAAAAATATTTTAATTTGAAAACGCTGTGCATTTGTTTGTTTTTGTTGCTATTTTGAGTTGAGAAATACACATTTCAGCATTATCAGTAATCTGTGTGTGCATTTTCATTGAGAACCAAGCAAGATGACTCATGATACTATTTGTTTAGTATATCGCTATCGCATATCGCAATCGCAATATTGACCTCAATAATCGCAATATGACATTTTCCCCAAATCGTGCAGCCCTAGTTGGAACGACTTAATTTTTTTGAACAACCAACTTAAAAATGTGTTTATGTCACAAATTATTAAGTTCTTCTAAGTCAATGCAGTTTGTTGGTTGAACAAATTCACTCAAAGTTGTCATAACTTAAAAAATTAATGCAAACTGTTGCGTTAATTTTTTTTGTTGAGCCAACACTTTATTGTACTATATAGTGTACTATATAGTCATGTAGTCTCACTTTAATGCATACATAATTACATTTTTTTTTTTATGAAGGTCCTTAGTTTGACCTCTAGAGTCAGACTGAGCTTCAAGAAAGTTCTAGGATATTCTGCAGACACAAAGTATGATCCCTAGGGCACCTTAAAAAACTCACTGTACACATCATTTAATGTCGAAGAGGTTTTCCTGCCAAACAAGGTACAACAGCGGAAAAGCCTTGAGAGATTATGCATGCCTTTCTTTATGGCTCACAAATACCCAACACATCTGTCTGTAGTGATGCAGCATTCATCTGCATGGAGAGATACTTGGCATCCACATGTGTGCAGATGTGACTCGTCTTTCCAACTCTGCATTTCAACATCTGCCTCTCATTTACACCCTGCTTTATAGTCCTAAAACATATTTATTACAGGACCGTTTCATGATCATTATAATAATTCAGTTATCCAAGGTCTGAATCAATGAGCACTTATGTAATTTCGCCACGTAGTTCAAGGTATTAGTGATTCTAAAAGGATGGAATGGGCCAAAAAGGGGCAGCTCCTTTAAATCAAACAGACGTCACCATAATTTAACAGCTTTGCCCAATTACTACTACAACTGGATCACCTCAAAATCTCAAACTGCCTTTTATACTTTCCAAAATGACGTGTAATTATTGGCTGGAGCTACTTCCTGAACTCTATGGACGAGTCTCAGCTTCAGACGCTTTAAATATAAAGTGGCATGCCTGGGCGGTCGGGTTATTGTTACCTGAAGTTACCTGCTACTTGAGAGCATCACTAACTTTTCAAGGAAGTGTATTGTGGGGGGCGGAGTCTGAGGCAGGAGGTGTAGTGTAACTTTTAAATTACTTTGGCTCTTTTATGGTGTACAACCCATGCAGGCAGCCTTCTCTGGGCCCCCCCCCAGAGAACTTAAAAAATTAATTTCTCAGCACTGGACAAGGAAAGCCTTGTCCAGTGCTGAGAAATAAATGCATTGTACCTCATTCATAAAACATAAGCCTGCAACTGTACTACACCTGATAACTATGCAGTGGATTTGAGATCTCTTTAGTTTTGTTACAATGTCAGCATCATAATGTAAAGTCAGCTAAATTAACTAAGGGTCCTCAACTGTGCAGTACTAGCAGCTTCGACTTAGAATTTGTTTATGGCAATTATATACAGTATATATATATGCATTAAATCATGACCCATAAAATGCATGGTACTAAAAAACAGAATATAAGAAAGATGTACTTTTAAAAACAGCACATATTTCAACTGGACACAGACACACACACAAAAAAAAATGGCAAGATGTGACAATGACTAAAGATGTTCGTCCAGTGCAAGCATCAGAAATTGTATTTATTTTTTTCAGAGAAATCTAACAAAATTAAGTGGAGGTTAAAATTAAAGCTTATTTATAAAGAACAACAACAAAAGTTCAAAAAATAAGCTTGCTCTCTTTTGAATACGATTTAAGCATAAACCTCACTAAATTAAGATCACTGACTTTGAAGATTTCATATCTTTTGTCATTTTGCTTCTCAGGTAAATTTATCTTCTTTTAAGTATAATAAATATCAAGACATAAATAATGAGTAAGAAAATGATTTATGCAAAGGCTTTGTATATTGTTGATTATTCTAGTGTAGCATATTCATTGTCTGAAAAGAACTCAAACTAAAAATGAAATATAGCAGACCTAAAAGATATAAAAGCCTGTCAGTGTAAAAACATTGAACAATAACATCAGGTGATAATTTTACTGTAACTATTTTACTGCACTATCCTTTGAATCAGGACAATTTTGGAGAAGCATTTTAAAACAGGCACTGGAACCGACTGAGGCTCATCTTCCTCAATTTTAGTAACTGATTAACAACCAAAATGAAACCTGGAAGAGAATGACACTATTCCCCAGCATAGACTTGATTTAAAGCCAACACATGAGCATTTATACTATTACTAAGCAACCCTTTAAACAGCAGCACACTCACTTTTGAAGACATTAGCATTAACCAATAGCCCTCATGGCCTAGGTGACATTAGTTGAAAAAGTCGTTTCAGAAGAATCGTGCACAGGAACAGTATTGCTCAACAAGCAAGATCACCAAATAAAAACTAAGCAATAAAAAGGTGCAATGGTTACACACTAATTAGCCTTGGATATCAATGCTTATGAAAGGTTTGGCTGTTGATAAGCAAAGATCAGGTATGGCTTGTAAAAACAATGTCAGGCACTTTGTGAGTGAGCTGTTCATTTCAGTGTTTATTCATAAATTAAAAAACTAAACAAAACTGCAGGTTAACATGAAACTAATGTAAGACGTGACAGGAACCATTAGATTAAACAGTCAGAGATAAGTATATTGAGAACAAACTAAATACATTAGGGAAACCAACTGAAATTCAGCGTTAGACTGGCATTGATATTTAAAGGGATAGTTCACCCAAAAATTAAAATTACCCCATAAATTTACTCACTTTCAATTCATTCTAGGTGTATATGACTTCCTTCTTTCAGCCGAACACAATTGGAGTTATTTTAAATAATATCCTGGCTCTTTCCAGCTTTGTAATGGCATTGAATAGTGTCCGTCATGTGTCATTGAATTTGAAGCTCCAAAAAGCGCATTCATCCATCATAAAAGTAATCCATACGGAAGTAATCCACACATCCATGGGTTAATAAATACCTTCTGAAGCAAAGCAATGGGTTTTTGTACTTCATATTTAAAACTTTATAAAAAGGTTATAATCACTGTCTTTCAGCAAACAGCCGTTCGCGCATTCACGAGAGAGTTATGTGGTTTTTGTAAGAGGCGTCTATTCTCACCTAAGCTTACGCTACGTCATAAATTATACGTCATACGTTGGGTCAGAGGTCACCCTTCCTCCGGGAACTTGACTCTCTCGTGAACGCTCGTATGGATTACTTTTATGATGGATGGATACGCTTTTGGAGTTTCAAAAACTCTGGCACTATTCAATGCCATTACCAAGCTGGGAAGAGGCAGGGATATTATTTAATATAACTCCGATTGTGTTTGGCTGAAAAAAGTCAGGGTGAGTAAATTATGGGATAATTTTCATTTTTAGGTGAACTATACCTTTAACTCCTACAGCTAAGAGCATGTCTAATGCCGGGTTCAGACTACACAATATCAGCCCGATTTTAGCACAATCTGTTTGACGTAGAGATGATGGTATTGGTACTGCTAGGTGGAACTATGCAATGGAGGGAAGGTTCGTGGAGCTATGGCAACAATACTCCTACCTTTATGATGTTTCCTTGAGGGACTACCATGACAGAGTGAAAAACAATAAATGTTGGGGAAATATTTGGCGAAGGCGCTTTAGCAACCCGTGAGTACTGGAATTGGCATTAAAGGGTTAGTTCACCCCAAAAATGAAAATAATGTCATTAATTACTCACCCTCTTGTCGTTCTACACCCGTAAGACCTTCGTTTATCTTCGGAACACAAATTAAGATATTTTTTATTAAATCCGATGGCTTAGCGAGGCCTGCATAGACAGCAATGGTACTTCCTCTCTCAAGATCCATAAAGGTACTAAAAACACATTTAAAACAGTTCATGTGACTACAGTGGTTCTACCTTAATATTATAAAGCGATGAGAATATTTTTTGTGTGCCAAAAAAAACCAAGAACAACTTTTTAACAATCTCTAGTGATGGCCGATTTCATAACACTGCTTCTTGAAGCTTCAGAGCTTTACGAATCAAATCAGTGGATCGGAGCGCCAAAGTCACATGATTTCAGCAGTTTGCCGGTTTGATACGCGATCCGAATCACTGATTCGAATCAAAAGATTCATAATGCTCTGAAGCAGTGTTTTGAAATCGCCCATCACTAGATATTGTTAAAAAGTTTTTTTGTTTTTTTTTGGTACACAAAAAATATTCTTGTCGCTTTATAATATTAAGATAGAACCACTGAACTCACATGAGCTGATTTAAATATGTTTTTAGTACCTTTATGGATCTTGAGAGAGGAAGTACCATTGCTGTCTGCAGGCCTCCCTGAGCCATCGGATTTAATCAAAAATATCTTAATTTGTGTTCCGAAGATGAACGAAGATCTTACGGGTGTAGAACGACATGAGGGTGAGTAATAAATGACATTATTTTCATTTTTGGGTGAACTAACCCTTTAAGCTAACACGCCACTTTGCATTGTTTGTTTATGCTCTTGTTTCCAGTCACTAGTTCCGCCTTCTCGAGGACTTCATTAACGTCATTAAACGGCAAGCAATGACTGGTCGGGAAGCAACGCGTAGTTTAACATGTTTCTTGTCCATGACAACAAGAATTTAGGAGTCAAAATCACATAATCTGACACAGTGACTATCGTAACATACAAAAATATTGTGTAATGTCACCTCACAGTCTGCTGAGGTGAACAAGCAATAGGAGAACTACCCTCATTTTTAAACTCTTACTAAACAATGAACCAAAGACTATGACATCATCACAAACAATAACAACATTTAATAGGCTTACAAAATGTTCCTCGGTTAACCCCAGACAATTCACAAGGTGTGTCCTGACAATTTACTAAGAATGCAAATATGCCCAAGACAGGGTGACTCTGTAAAGAAGGAATGCTGTTTCACTGATATTGCAAGTTGATTTGCCAAAACTTTAAATTTAGAGCATCTTTTAGGAAACCAGCCGGTGTGATATTACTATTTTGAAATATGAGATCAAACAGTATGTAATGTACTCACTTTTCAGCATATAAGTTTCAGAGGGAGGCAAATGCTCTTTTGTCCATTCCCAGCAAATGCATGAACTAATAAAATGTATAGCTTGAATCCAATACCAGCTGCTTTGGATAAAAGTGTCAGCCAAATGGAAATGTAAAGTTGAGCTCATTGGACTTTCATTGAGCTCCTAAAGGGATAGTCCACCAATGATTATTCTGTCATCACTCACCCTCACACCATTCCAAACCTGTATGACTTTCCTTCTTCCGCAGAACACAAAAGAAGATTTTTTTTGGAGAATGTTGGAAACAAAACAATATTGGAGCCTTCTGACTTCCATGTATGGACTAAAGAAACAGATACATTTCTCAAAATATCTTCAGTTGTTACACAGAAGAAAAAAAAAATCATACTGTTAAACAAATGACATGAGTGTGAGTAGATGATGACAGAATTAAGTTGTCCATGAATAAGGGCGGTCACATGGGAGGTTTCAGTGCCTCCACAGCATTCTGATTGGCTTATTACCCTGTCAATGTGATAAAGCCTGCCTATCATGTTCACAATCTGCAAATCAGCCTGAATGGGTCAAACTGTTGGAAGTGGACAGACTAACTAATTACACAGCCAGATACCTGTGGAGGAGGTGGTTTAGTGATAAAACCATCATTATACCTGCAGTTAGGGCTGCACAATTATTAATCGCGATTAATCGTGTGCAAAATAAAAGTCTGTTTACATAATATATGTGTGTGTTATGTGTATAATAATTATGTATATATAAATACACACACATACATGTATATATTTAAAAAATATATGCATGTATAAATATATATATATATATACAGTGCTTCCCACAGGTTTTAAATATACTTGCGGTGGCACAAAAATGGTCTACTACATGTGACAAACAAATAATGTGTGATTTTTAACAGTATTTTTATTTATTGAAATTAATTATAATTAAATAGCATACTATTACATTTAATTACATACTAATATTATGCATTATTATACATTGTAAATCATGCAAAATTACCGCATTTAAATGGTTCTCCTTTTCCTATGTTCTCCTTGCTATCATAGTGTCTCTCTCAGTGAATGGGACACAGATTTTACTAGTAAAATTTCTATAATGAATAATATATGTGTCAAATAATGTTCTTAGTCTTTTCTTCCTGTGGGGGAGACTACAATAATTTACTATGAATTAAATGAAAATCTAATTAAATACAATTTATTCTGCAACCAAAATACCAATAATGCCCAAAAGAAAAAGAAAAAAAACTTAGCGTGTGAGTTTTAATTATAAACAAGCCGAAATACACCGGGACTCTTATTTTGAAATCTCTACTATTTCAGGCTGATCCTTCAGATTCTTACAACCGTATAAAACATTTTATACAAAGGCCATGAAGTAGACATTGTAATAATTCATCAATTTGAGTTCATTAGCAATTGCTTGGCAAAAATCTGCGCTTTTCATTGATTGAGAATCACTTTGAAGCAGTCTGAAGCGCCATGACTTTGCAACATGCAGCGCCCGTGGGAATGTCAGCGGGAGTAAACAGTTCTGACGCACACATCACGAGCAGGTACGAAATGACTAGTTAATAGATCGCGGATGGTTTCATTATCATGGGCGGATATAAAAGTATAAGAGGATAAAAATAATAAAAGGAAAAAATCTGTCTCCAAATATACTTGGGCGGCCGTTAATATACCTGGGCGGCCCGCCCAAGTAAAGTCTATGTGTGGGAAGCACTGATCTATATAATATATAAATATAACATTTTTCTTAAATATATACATGTATGTGTGTGTATTTATATATACATAATAGGGCTGCACGATTTATCGCAATTTGGCAAAAGCTGCGATTATTTTATGCGCAGCTTGTCAGAGCTGTACGGCTCTGTGATCAGTAGTAAATGTTTCTTTATCTGAAAGCCAGAGGGCGCTCTTGTGCAGAAACTGCAAATATGCCCTGCTGCCGAAGTAGAACACGCGTCATTCCAGGAAATCCCATACTATCGCTGTAGCTGAATAAACAGAAGATTGAAACGTTTTGATTGATTAAACATGACTGAAACGTTTTGATAATGAACACATGACTGCCTTATTCTGTGTAAGAAGCCACATCATCTCACAGAAGGATGCTCAACTGTCGTTATGAAGTGAGTTTGGAGTAAAAACATGTTATTAAATGTTGTCTTTTGTTGGACAAGATGTTAATAAATGCTTCTCATGTCTGGAAAGATGTTTTGACACGTGTTGTTTTTTCAAACACATTATAAGCGATTCAAACTCTCAGTGCTTTCAGATGGATTAGCATTTGGAGCCATAGTTCATTGATAAGCCTCGCATAAAAAAAAATAATCGCACTAAGCCAAATCGTTTAAGTGCGATTTCAATGTTTTTTTTTCTAATCGTCCGATTAATCGTGCAGCCCTAATACATAATTATTATACATATAACAAACACATATATTACGTAAACACAGACTTTTATTTTGCACACGATTAATCGCGATTAATAATTGTGCAGCCCTACCTGCGGTGTTTGCAGGGGATTTATGGATTAATGCCCTGAACAGGTGACTATTAATAGTAATAATAATAATAGTTGTTAATAATAGTAATGATTGATTGTTGTAGTAAATATTTTTTATTAAGCAATATGAAAAATGCATAAACAATGACACTTATGTCATTTGTTTTTAATATAGCGATGAAACAGAAGTAGCAAAAGATTGAAAGAGGATTTAGTAAAAACTAAAGCATGTATCATGGATGAATCGTTCAATTAGATTAAAAAAGAAAATAGATTTTATTTCATGATGACTTTAATGAATAGTATGCTAATGTAAATGTACAACAACAAGTAATTAGTGTTCCAAATCCATGAAATGATCCCAGAAATTGTGTAAACATCAAATATATGAACTTACATTGGACTAAAAGCCACAAACCTTAAAGGTCTACCAAATGCCAACTTGTTTTCACAAAAATACCAACATAAATTCGTTTATGACATAATTATTATCAATATATCCATGTCAGGTGGAATAATAGTACAGATGTCTTTTCACTGGTGCCAATGACTTTCTGACTGGAAGCATCAAGGTAGGTTGACAGTGTTGCCAGATTTCGCAAGAAAAATATGCCTGTTCCGACAAAATAAGCCAAAAATAATCGACTTGCCTGACCAAAATAAGTAAATATAAGCGGGCCTGTTCTTCATGCTTACGACACGAACTATTTCTCCTTTTTAATCATCTGAACAAGGGGAGAAATGAGCGCTCGCCTTGACAGCTCACTCACAGCGGTCATTCAATCAGAGAAATAATGTCACGTAATGACAGAAAAATATAGTGACATACACACTTTGTATGTAGGCTAAACATTAACAAGCACCAATACGCTGATGTATTATGGAAACAAGCCTATAATAATCGCAATAGCCCATTTTTTATAAGCGACTGTATGAAAAAAACGCAACGCCGCTAATAATAAGCGGACATGGCAACACCGGTTGAACTGCTTCATACTAACCGAATTAACCAGCCCACCAGCAGAGCCTGTATGTTAAGGCCTAAACAGGCTAGCTCGAGCTAACGTGCTTGTCAGTCTTCTGGTAAACCTAGTGAGCACTTCATCTACTCCTTGTTCTGTCACATGAAGGGCGTTTGATGTAATTTTAATTAGAGTTTGGAGAGATTTATCAATACGGCGCTGCGCCATATTATTATTATTATTACAAGAAGGACTGAGGCCTGTCAGAAACGCCATCTCACCGCCTCCTTCTGCCCTTAACCCCTAAAAAACACGTCCGTTGACCCTCCCTCTTTGTGTTGGGCGTTATAGCCTCTAGTCCACGGCTGTGTCAGTCTCTCCACTCACCTCGGAACCTCAGTTCGTGCTGCGGTTCTAGAAGCAGGACCTGCTCTGGCCTGGCCATCTCCCACTGCGCTTCAAACGCGTAGACTGCTGCGCTGACGTCCGCTCGGACTGACGGTGATGGGTTTGACGGTTGAGGCTGTCGATGAGGACTTCTGTTACATTTATTGAAATAAAAACTCCACAAGGCAGTGGAAATAGCTCAGTGTTACCCGATCCACTAGCGACTGTTGTGATGCAGCAGGAAGGGACTGTTGGAGAGAGAGAGAGAGGCTGGTCGTGACGTCACTGCCCCTGCAGTACTCAGTAGTGGCGACTGATGTGAGGAGAAGGGTGTAGTAGAATGGGGTGGGGGTGGTCTTAATGGGTCATCTGTCTTGAACCGTGTTATGAAAATGTTACGGTATTTTTGCAGTTATAGTAACATGTGTGCATTTGTTATATTATCATTACAATGACCACTGTAGAAAACGCTACCATTTTGCATTTTTATAATTAACAACTGTTTTATTTATTATTTTATTATATCTAATTAAAAGCAGTTTCACTCTAAAAACTGCTGGGTTAAATATGGACAAAACCAGGGATTGGGTTGTTTTCACCCAGCCATTTTTTTCAACCAATTTTGGATTTATTTTTTTAGCCAGCAATATAGTAATATAGTAAAAGGCGTGTTTTTGCTCACCCCCAAAT
>RJVU01043279.1:645528-665520 GCA_003731715.1 Anabarilius grahami | reverse complement strand
CAATATTTATATATATATATATATATATATATATATATATACATGATATACATATATATATATATATATAATACATATATTTTGTATAATTATTTTGAATGACCCTTATATTTAAGAGACATGGAATATTTGGAATGGAATGTATGGAATATGGCACTGCAAAAAAAGCTGAAAGCTAACTAAAAATTCAGAAATATGTTTTTCGTGAACTACCGAAAAAATATTGATACATTTCTATAAGACATGTATTTGGACTGTTATATGTAGATTTGAGAATTTTGTAAAAAAAAATTTTTAATGGTTAATCATAATGTAAGAATTGTATGCATAAAACACACAAATAATAATGTTAGAGGAAAATCCAAGTCTGTTCCTCAAAAGCAGTAAAGTAATCCAACGGAATATCTGGGAATCTAAAAATTAACATGAATTACTTTATCCTCAGCCAAGATTCTAGATCACGTCGTACTTGCATCTGAATTAGGTGAGTTAATTTATGCTCAGTTTGGCAGTTGAACACAAGCTCTTGGAGGGCTGTTTTACTTTCCTCAGCACAATTAAAAGATCAGCAGGGACCCCCTGCCAAAGGAGACACATACCACAAGTGTCATATTTATATATATAGCCCATCGGCCACGGCAGGAGAAACTAGCACTGCTGCGAACAGTTCTCAATCCCTCTGAACTGGCATTTGCACTATTTATTCTTAACTAAAACTAGAAGAATTAGGAGTAACTTGTCTCTGATCTGAATCAAATACAAACCAATAAACCCAATGATGATTAAACAAATATGAAAATGGATTTGTAACATTTTATTACTAATAAAGAGCTAAACATTTCCCTTTTGCACATTCACAAATGTTATTTTCAAGCCTTCTTTGCATGACAAAACAATAAAAGAGACAAGCTAAATGGCAAAAACAATTAATGATTAGGTTAAATTATTTTGTAAATACTGAATTACAATGGTAAGTAGTGGTGAAGTAATTTACACAATTCATCCAATGTGTGGTATATACAAGGACGTAAAGTACATAACAAGAATTTCACAACTTTCTTAGGGCCAGCCCAAGACTGTTGGCATTTTCTTCCACCAAAACACCACTGCAATCCACACCAGACAGCATATTATACTGTCCGACACAAGTGTAGCATGTAGTTCCATTCAAAGGCATTAATGCAAAGCCTGTGCTCCCCAGCAAGAGGACAAGCAATTCAGAAAGTCCTTTTCAAAAGAATTCAAGAACTTCTACAGGACTAAATGAGACATTGTCTCGTTGTGGATCACAGGCTTTGTACAAGACAAACAAACAGCTACTCTTCAACATTTTGATACCATACATTGTTGAGCTATGTTTCCTTCTTCAATTTGTTTGGCATGACATAAAGAAAATAAAAAAAGTTTAAGGTTCTGATTTGAGTGAAAGATACATTTACTTAGCACAAGGCATATTACAGTCATTGGAAGAATACATTTGAATCATTTTCTGTGTAAACATCAATAGAGAATGCTAGGACTGTAATTTTTCCAAGTCGTTTCAACTAGGGCGAAAGACACACAGGAATTTTGAAAAAGTGCAGTTTTTTCCCCAAGTGTTGTTCCAAGTAATCCCTTTTTTTCATTTAACAAGCACAGTGTTCTAAAGGAAAATATTGTTGTGCTAAAATTCATAGATTAACTACAATTACTGTAATAAGTCTATAAATCTCTCTGCTATTATTAATGACAGCACACATTTTGGAGGGGGAAAGTATTATTATTGCACTTGTGAATTCCTGAAAACATTATGGCGCATTGGCAGCTCTGCATATAGAATCACAGGATAAAGGACGGGAATTGAAACTCAAGATTGCCCATAATATCCTTTCTGATTCACTAAATACATTCTACGACCCCAATATGCCAATATAACGTGTCAAAAGCATATGTAATAATATCCATAAAAGTACCATCAAAAGCCACATACTAACTTCTAAAAATAACCGAGATGGTGTCATGTGTTATACTGAAGTGTACATTTAGATGAATCACATTTAAAGTACATAAAACTTTGTCATTGTGGGTATTCAGTTGATAAATTGTAACATGTTTGTTTTATATTCACAAATGAAAAAATTGTAACAGATAATGTTACATTTTGGCTGAATAAACTTAAATTCTACATGATGTATAGAAAAAGAGCCACTCAACCACATTGTGTTATAATACTCTTGAATGAATAGTGTGTACATTAATCCAAATCTTTTAAAAGGAAAGTTTCTCAGATTGTCAAAAATAAGACTTTTTTTCTCCCAAATTAAGTCTATTTCTTCAATGAAACTGACTCCAGAGCTCTTGAGAAAACATTTATGCTGAAAAATTGAGTGACAGCAGAGAAGAGAGTTATTTCATTTGGGGTCAATTCAAAGAAGAATATCTGGTATAGTGTAACTACTTCCTTTTGTTTTTTTTTTGTTTTTTTTAAAGGTTCAGAGTTTAGACGTCTTGCTCTTTCTGAAACAAGACTAGTTTCCAGATACGCTCCTTTTTTATCCCTGTCCAGATAGTAAAAGCATGTTGGATGTGCAGGCCAAAAGTTATTCAGTTAAAGAATGAGAAAGATGAAAAATGTTTATGAGACAATTATGGCATTTGGCAAGACCTCACAAAATCACTCAATCCTGTAAAAATGTCATAAAAAGAACAGCAAGGGATCTGAAGAGACCAACTGCCAACTAACACAAATGGTTAAAATGCAATTTCAGAAAGTATTTGGACATAATGCGCACTTCACAAAGTCCTGGACAAAAGCCTAAAGCGCATCGTGTACAGAATTCCGCTATTTGGCTCCTTCCCACTAACATTAAAGTTCTGATATGGAAAACATGTGAACAGTTGGAATAGTTATCACATCTAACACTTTGAAACTGCTATTCTTGTCAGCATTCTAAAAGACTGGCCAACTTTATCTCAAAGCGTGAGGGTTGAACTTCGCTAATGCCCTGATTATGCACTGCAATCAGTAACAGCAATCAGACACTGTAAAACATAAAAGTCTATTCTAACTGCTTATTAGTCCAAGAACAGGCTGGATCTGTAGCTAAGAATCTGGCAAAGAATCTGGCAATGTGGCTAATTGGAGCAAAGAACGTGTTACTATTGTTATCTCGACTTGCAAATTGATAATATATGCAAATGGTTGTGTTGAACTCATGCATCAACATCACTGACCACTGATCTGCTACTACAGGATCCTTACTATGTCACAAAAAATTGACAAGAATATAAAATTGCAAAGATTTGGCACATTCTTCATGTATAACTTTAAATATAACTTCATAAACTCATCTCAAAATGGCCAAGGCTCAGATATCTTATGTTAATATTTATTATTATTGACCAGAAAATCCCAGAGTTATTTTTATCTGTATTTTTAGTACTACCACTGAATTTAATATGATTTTTTCCCTACACAAAATATAGGAAAGACAGAAGCGCACACAGCTTTATAGCCTATGCAACAGGAATACATGATATTTCTGTAATAGTATATAGTGTGAATGAATCTCATGAAAACATGCCCATGTCACATTTTACCCCCAACGTCACAAGAAAAATAATGAGGTCAATTTTTAGGAGCATTAAAAAAAAACATTTTAATCTTAACAGACTTTAAATTGACTTTATGCAAAATATAATTTCAGGTTTTCTTTTTCATTTCATTTGAGTGAAATATGACCTGGATATGTTTGACAGGTTTCATGAGAATCGCCCATTTATAATTCTTTTCTTTTTATCATATATATCAAAGATGTGCAAAAATAGTGTGACAAGAAAGCTGTGCTGCTTGCATTTGTGGTGCTGAAACTCTTCAAATGTACAGACAGACAGACAATAGCTATACTTGGAGATTTTTGTAAGAATGAACAAGAGAGAGCGAGAGAAAGCAAGAGAGCAAGACAGGATTATATCTGATCTGTTAAGCAGGTGTTTTCTTTGCTGTCTGATTTTGGGTAGTGATCTAAAACAGAAAATGGATCCCCAAGGACATTTGAACGGGTGCTGAAGAGCGGGCAAGATAAGGTACAATAACTGTGTCAGGGCATTTTCGTCTTTTCTCAAGCAAGTGACATTGATTTGGGATTCAGACAGTAAATCTCATTCCATTATTAACTAAACTTCTTATTTGGCTCCAAAAGGAAGTTACGTAACTTCCCCTGTGACATCACATTCTTCAATTGCTATTCTCCTTTACAAATAGAAAGAAACTGAGAGGCTGGAGAGGATCTGGCCAAACTGTTTACGACTGCGTCAGCAGCAAGTACGTTCCCTGGTCGACTCTGATGGTTGCCGACGAAGTTTGAAGCCCTTGACCGCAGACCCGCCATCTGCATCTATAACTGGGATCCTCTGACCTATAAAGGAAATTAAATCAAAATTAAAAGGAGCATGATATTAGCTACATTTACATGGACACCTTTTGTTTCGGAATTAATTAATTCCAATTGATGAATCCGAACGTAATGCTAAATAAAGTGATCAGGTTGATGCTAGTTCATATGTCACAAGCTTCAAATCGGAATTGATTTTTTGACATGCTTACACTGCACAAATATAGATTCCCACTGTTTGCACATACTAACCATTCTTCTATATTGCTTCTTTTCTTTGTTTTAAAGAGTAGACTTAATATTTATCCATTTCGGGTCCTAATTAGGAGACGACGAGCACATGAACCATTGTGCCGTGCTGCTTATTAAACAGTAAAAACGCCCCTTCCTGCAACCAAAACAAGGCATCTGTAGATGAGAGACTGAAACAAGGACTGATGGGATGTTGTCCTGCTCCACTTCAAAGACGAAGAGTGGAAGGAAAATTTTAGAATGACACTTCATTCAACAATGACAACAGCTCGTTCCGTGAGTCATACGTCATTACGCCATTTCTACGTCATTGCACATGCGCAGTGCTTTCCAGTTTCGGGTTTCAATCCGATCAAGTGTTTACATGTCCTCTCGATCGGATTAGAAAAGGTTTAAACCACCCCTTACAATCCATGTTAAATTTTAATCGGATTTGGCCAATTCATTCTGATTGATATGGTTACATGTGACTTTTTTTATTCCAACTGTGCTACTAGTCCAATTACAGTTGGATTATTAGGGTCCATGTAAACGCAGCAACTGACAATAAAAATATGCATGAGAAAGAAAAAGCAAAAATGATTTGCTGTTACAATGCCTGTACAAAAGTCACAAGCATGGTGTCATGCACCCACAAGAATGCCTGTTCCTTAATGGGGCAACTGCCAAGATCCATGGTAAAAGATCATGTATCCACTGTAACCCATCCACTGCCCTGGGTCCAAGTGGTGAGAAGAAGTATCCACAGAAGCACTATTCTCACCACCATCAGGATCAATTATAGATCATGCATTCATTATCATTTTAATAATAAATGGTGTTGCAATAAACAGCAGTCATTAAAACTAAACCTGCCTGATTAACAAGCTCAATCAAGAGAAGATGATAACATTTAAAATCACAGGGCTCTGAATAAGGGCTTCTAGATTGTTTGTTAAATTGGCCTTGTTAATGACACAATGCACCGATGATGACTAGTTAGAATTATACTCACTTATCTGAATGAAGACCTCATTGATGTTAATGGCATTTTTGGCACTGGTTTCAACAAATATGGCATGAATGGAGTCAGCATAGTCCTTTGCGTCCTTCTCTGAAACCTCTCTGGAAAACAAAAGAGTGGAGTAACAAATGTGAGTAATACAGAGCAGTAGCTTATTTTTAGAACTCTAATACCACACTAATAATTAATCAGTTTCATAAATTAAGAATTCTGACATTCTCAAAACTCTCAAAAAGTGTGGCATGTTATTATTATTCTGGATATTTGAGACTAGAAGAATTTAAACAGATACTGTGGTTGAGTGAGAGACTATCTGAGAAGGTTGAACCTTGTCAAGCTCATGTATTTTTTTGTGATGGTGGTGTATAACTAGCACATTGGAGCATGTTGGAGGTAAACTATTGTGTGCTGGTTCTCAGTGCACCTGTCACCTGATCAGAGGTGCTGATCAGATTGCACCAGTGCTACACCTATCAGGCCGGTCACACTGACAATGGATCAATTTTCCATTGCCGCTTTGCTCTCTTAGATTAACCGCCAAGGCGGTGATATAATCTTTAAACATTTCGATCAACTAGATTTTTGTGTTGTTGCTTGTGCAAAAGTCACTGCCACCATGTTGTGGTTGGTTGCCAGGGTGGGGTTGTGGTTGCTAGGGTGTTCCGAGTGGTTGGATACAAGCCCTAGATACATAAGGGGTCCTTAAATTAAAAACTATGGGATTTTTGCCTGCTTTCTCCACCAAGTGGAGAATGAGCAAATGTAAAGACCCGATGTACTTCAAGCAAAATCGAAGAACGAACTGATCTGACGTAATTTCGCACAAAATCAGGCCAAAACAAAGTTTGTTTTAGGAGTTGGGAACAGCTTGCCAAAGCGAAACTTTCTGGAAAGGTTTGTTAGGGCTGGTAAACTCCTTTGTACTACCACTGGTCCGTGGCGATTACGTAATAGGTAGGTGTGCGTGGAGGCTCCGCCTTCTTTCACATGGAAATCTTTTCTGGTTCATTTCTTCTGTTCAGTCCGTCGAGTTCAGACATCCGCGAGTGAAAACATGAACACATTGGAGAGCTGCTGTATAATAGAAAATGAAGTTGACACTGTTTTACATGCTTAATATGGTAAAGCTGCTTGATTTTAAGCAATCTATTGTATAAAAGTGCTATATAAATAAGTGACGTGACATCACTAGAGTGCCGAATTGCAGAGCCGAATCAGATGCTTTTCTTATGCTTTACTAAAAAAATGCTTGCCGTTTTCTCAGTTTTGCTGTGTGTTTATTTTGTTATTGAGAGGAAAGTGCACAGCACATATTTACATATTCATCTAAACGCCACTCTCAGCAGAGTGAGCGTCGTCGGATGTTCGCTAACAGTATATCACTGGTCATGTATTTCGGAATTTGTTTTACCCCTAAGCGAAGAACGAAAAAGAACTTCGCCATGAGTACATTGGGGCATTAGAGCTTTTTTGGTTATGCTTTTAATTAATGTAATTTGAAATAGTATTAAGGTTTACAAGTAGAAGTAATGTTATCAGTAACTATATTTCCATGATGACTTGAACTTGAAGCAAAAAATATGTAAAGAGATAATGATGGCTGTGGATCACTTAGAACAGCACCAGTTGTGCTAGAAAAAAGAAATATCTAATCTTTATGTGCCAGACAGAACAATTGCAAGAATTTTCCCTGATATTTATTGCCTGAATGGCTTGCGGTGTGATCGCTATTCCTCAGATTCAATGTCTCGGTCTTTATGGTTTCGAGAAGTAAAATACAACCACAATGACAGCCGACTAACACTGCCAAAGAAAGCAATGGTGAACCAAGACATATCATTGGACCTGTGGGAAGAGTGAAGCAATTTAAAGTGGAAAGATAAATTACAGACCACTGAAGAGTGGATTTCTTTTTCATCACAAGTTATGCTTATGGTAACGGTACGTGTGCGAGCTTGTTTTCAATGAGTCGAGACAAGTTGACAGGAAATATGTGGGTCTTTTCCCGACGTCAAATTGAGTTGACAGCCACTGCGGGTGCATCCCTTCAGGCTGAATAGAGATGACAGGATGTGAAGTCTTTTGTGGCAAGGACGGTGGAATTCACCTGGCATCGGAGAGATCACATTTGTTGCCAGCGATAGCCACCACTATGTTGGGTGGTCCGTGCTGGCGAAGCTCCTTCACCCAGTTCTTCAACGTCTGGAATGATTCCTGATTGAGAGATGAAGAGATCTTCAAGACAAGCAATGCTTATACATCATAATAAGACTTTTAAGTCATTATCTACTGCCCCTAATGTTGCTCGAAACCTGTGTGGTCACATTTA
Organism: Anabarilius grahami; assembly: GCA_003731715.1. Lineage (NCBI taxonomy): Eukaryota > Metazoa > Chordata > Actinopteri > Cypriniformes > Xenocyprididae > Anabarilius > Anabarilius grahami. Next base: position 657,563 of record RJVU01043279.1, on the reverse strand, counting down.
TTCAGTTGAAAACAAAAGGCGTCACCTAGCAGACTGTCCAAGCTGCTCTCTTCCATTAATTAAAAAAACAAAAAAAAAACATAAAAGTAGTCTATATGACTTGTGCACTATATTTCAAGTCTTCTAAAGCCATATGATAGCTTTGTGTGAGGAACAGACTGACATTTAACCCACTATCCACTGAAAGTCTTACCTCAGCCCATAACTCTTTTAGTGTTCCACGGAAAAAAAAGATCTTACGTAGTTCGAGTGACATGAAGTTGAGTAGATGATGACAGAACTTTCATTTTTGGGTGAAATATGTCTTTAATAGCTTTACCAGCAGAAAGATTTGTGTAGTAATAATGAAGAAATGTTTCATTACCTCTTTAGTGATGTCATACACAATGATAGCTGCAGCAGAGCCCCTGTAGTACATGGGAGCCAGGGCACGAAACTAAGAAAGAAACAGATAACATGCAGATGTGTGAGAAAAATAATGGCCGGTGCTTTAAAAAAAAAAAAAAAGCAAGACTTAATCATCAGTGATAACAACCGACATCCCTTCTTAGGGGCCGAGCGGGCAATCCCAACCTGCGTATGCTTATTTTCAGAGCTTTGAAAGAATTTGTGCGCTTTGGCAGAGGTCTCCTTCAAGTTTCATGCCGAATTAAATGGACAACTCAAACACAAACAAACGCATGTTATTCCAACTTGTTAATTTCTAACAGAACAAACAGGCAGCGGTTAGGGAAACCCACTATGAAAAACCATACACATGAGCCACCGTTAAAACCTAAAGGAGAATTGTGTTTCAGACGGTCATGCCAAGGGGGCTTGAGTACAGGAACTGCACTGAAAGGCATATCAACACATGTGGGAGCCATCAGGGGAAAGATGAGCGCAATGTGTCAGAAGAAGTTAGCGTTTAATCATTATAAAATAGCATAGTTGGGTTGTTTGACCCCGGTATTCAAAAAAAAAAAAAGAGGCTCAGATTAATAAAAACAAGCTGGATCCAGTATGGCATTGCACTGAACAAAAAATACCTAAAAGGGGTGAAAAGTGCATTATAAAATGAATGATTAAGAGAGAGAGGGTAGAGAAAGAAGACATGATGAGAAGGTTTTTTTTATTTTTTTTTTTACATACTTTCTAAAGTTTAGGTGTGAGCTAGCCTGTGAAATAATCTTAAAATCAAATACACAGTTTAGAAATGTAATTTTTTTAGCCAAATTTACAGATTTGGTTAAAGGTTATGAGCTGCAAATTGGTGCACATTAACATGTTTGTGCTCATTAACAGTGTGTTTCATGAGCTGCTAAGAGTTTACCATCAATACAAGTGAATGCAGCAAAATGCATAATTGTTCATAAATTGTAAATAATATAGAGATGACCCAAAACCACTTGGACCCTAAAGCCTGTGGTGCACAATTGGTTTAGTGAGATTAATTATTTAACTATTATTAATAACTACACTCTACAAATTCATTTATACAAAGTTTATTATTTGATTTATACAAATGCTGAATATACACTGGAAGTTAAGACAAAAGGTCAGAGCTCTGCTTAATCCATCTTTTTCGCCAATAAAATGAATAAATCAAGTTTGACTGACACAGTTTCTCACATTTATAGCTGTTTTTGGCCAAGTTTGCTGCACAAGGAAGAGGAAACGCTTCAGTTTAGCTTTTGACTAAAATTGCAGGATGTCTCCTTAGACATATCCCAGGATTCCAGACTGTGTGGTCCCTTTCCAAATCTCTCCTGCATTTTCTCTCATCCAACTTCCTCCAGTCACTCACTACCTCTTCAAATGTATCTTGCCGTTAAGTAAACTATTTAGTTTTAAAGACCCCATGAAATCACTTTACTAGCTATATAGAATTTTTTCTGCTCATTTTGTATCAACTGTTTAAAGTTTGGGGTCAATAAGATGCTTTGTTCTTAAATAAGTTGCTTATGCTCACCATGTCTGCATTTATTTGATTAAAAATACAGTCATTTTAATACGTTTTAAAATGTCATTTTTTTCTGTGATGGCAAAGCTGAATTTTCAGCATCATTACTCCAGTCTTTCAGTGTCACATGATCCTTCAGAAATCATAATATGGCAATTTGTTGCTCAAGAAACATTTTGTATAATTATTTATTTGAAATAAATGTTTTTGTAACAATGTAAAAGTTTTTTCGGTAACTTCTGATTAATTTAACTCTTTTCCCGCCAGCGTTTCTTTTAAAAAGTTGCCAGCCACCGCCAACATTTTTGATCATTTTTACAAAATTTTAATAGCCCCCAGAATATTTTGTTGTATGAATATCTGAACATGCAATATATCAAAAGAATAAACAGAGCCTCTGCTTTTAAAATCACACTTTTTTCAAAGACTACAATGTGCATAAGCAATGCTTTTATCAATTTTTTCTGCTCTTTTTTTGCCTGTGTTTTGATACGGAGATTCTGTACTCTTTCAGAAGATGTGTAATAGCGCCCCCTACCATATAGCAGTGAAAACACGGAAAGCCGGAAAATCCCGTCAATGGCAGGGAAAGAGTTAAAGGTGCTAAAGAGGATGTTTTGTTTTATACATTTTTGCAATATTACTTGAAACTGTCTTTACTAACTGATAAAAGACTATTTATTAGGTGCACTGAAAGGAATAATATTAATATACATCATCTGTGCACGAGGAAGGGCCTTAAAAACATCAGCCAATCGTTTACGCGATGATCCTCTGGCTTGTCAATCACTTCCATGACGTTCCTTGTGAGAGACGTGCGCGGCTGCACGCTCCAGTAACTTTCCACACTCCACAGGCGCCGCATGCAATGTTTTTGTCAGGAGACAGGAGTAACAACTGCAGATTATGAGTTACCTGCGGTGAGTCCGACATAATGAATCCACTAACACGACACAGCGAATGCCGGTGGTAAACAAACACTCGTGTTCCAATACTCCTGCACGAGTTTTGGGAGGCGTTCCCTCGAACTGAGCTGTGAAGGAGCGGGGTTGTTCTTACGCATGCGCTCATTTCAAAAACTCACTAACAGTGTTTGGGTTCTCAGTCGATGAAAAGATCCTCTATATTATCACCTTTAATGCACCCCCAAAACCACTATATCAAAAAGTACAAAACAAGTCATGTTTCTACAATGCTGTTCTAAAAAGTAATGCGATGGATAATTATCTAATCACAAGCTTGACAGCAAGTGAAAAGCCCGATCACAGCTCCCGGTGGAGTACAGGAATCTGTGGACAGAACTGTCTTCTCTTCACAAAATCACAATAGAGCTTGAAGTTAGAAAAGAAAGAAGAAAGACACTAAGAGGCAGGCAGGAAGGAAGGGAGAGAGAGGGATTCTGGCTTCAGTTGTTGTTGTTCTCAAACTCCTATCTCTGACAAGGCCTAACATTTCATCCCATCAGGCTCTGGAGCATCCCGAACAAAGAAGGCAAAGAAAACTTGACCTCTTTAACCACTCAAAGGCCACGATGATGAACTTGCACCATCTTTACCGGTGGGAATACATCAAAGCGCTAAACAGGACCAGACGAGGGTAAAGAGGCTCCATAAGTCAGACTTTCCCATATGTTCAGTCCTTCTTATGCAATAGGAGCCAGATATCTTAGACAGATTTTTTTTTGTTATAAATTATATTACCAGCAAAACAATTTGAGTGAATATTGGGTACATGTGGCCTTGTCCATGTTTTGTACCAAGGACTGAATGTGACAAACCCCAAAAATGTGTTACATTTGACTGGAAAAAGTCCCAGCTTTTCAGACTGTGCATAAAAAGAGAAGCAATTCCTTAAAGGGGTAGTTCACCCAAAAATGAAAATTATCCCATGATTTACTGACACTCAAGCCACCCTAGGTGTATATAACTATCTTCTTTCAGACTAACACAATCGGAGTTATATTATATAATATCCTGGCTCTTCTAAGCTTTATAATGGCAGTGAATGAATGGGGCATTGTATTTGAAGCCCAAAAAAGTGCATCCATCCATCATAAAAGTAATCCACACGGCACCAAGGGGTTAATAAAGGCCTTCTGAATCAAAGTGATGGGCTTTTGTAAGAAAAATATCCATATTTAGAACTTTAGAAAATATAAAAATTAGCTTCCAGCAAATGGCCATACGAATCGAGTTACGGCGGAAGAGTAACGACGCATTGATGAAAGCGGAAGCGCAGAGGATAGAGCAAAACAAAACACCGGTCACGAATTAGAAGTCTAAAACGAGAATTTTTAAAAACAAATGTATTTCATGATTTTTATATAAAAGAAGAGTAGCTTGAGTTTGTTGCCCAGCCCTATTTGTGTGAACCGCGAGAGGCGTTTAAGCTTAGTTATTATAGTTTATAAAGTTTTAAATATGGATATTTTTCTTACAAAAACCTATAGATCCACTTTAAAAGGCCCGTATTAACGCCCTATTCACTACCATTATAAAGCTTGGAAGAGCCAGGATATTTTTTTAATATAACTACAATTGTGTTTGTCTGAAAGAAGATAAGTCATTTACACCTAGCATGGCTTGAAGGTGAGTAAATCATTTTTGGGTGAGCTATCCCTTTAACATTTGGTATGATACTATTTTTTCTAACAGCTTGTGTGGGCCGCTTGGCATTCTACATTTAGCTTCACATAACATCACAGACAACATGAGAGGAGATCATATTCCAAACAGCCTCAAGACTGCCATCAAATCATGAGTGGTGATAAACATCTCGAACTATGAGACGTACACTTCAGCTGCCTCTCCTAACGTAGAATGTTTTGGGGGAGAATAGGGTTTATAGCTATATGAAGAAAACCAGCCCCTTTGTTTCAAATGACATGAAACTCTCTCTCCCTCAAATGTATATGCTTGCATAAAGGTAAGAGAAGTGCATGCAATACTGCCCCCTGTCTGAACTATAAAGACACTGCAAAAACAGAAAGTGAAACAGAGTAAACATTGTATGTAATGGCTGTCAGCTTGTATATGCGTCATCCCAGTGAGTGTGTAGTGATTGTTGCTGTGTTTACCCTTTCTTGTCCTGCGGTGTCCCATATGAGGAATTTGTGAAGCTCATTTTGATACTGCACAGTCTTTGTCATAAACGATGCCCTGAAAATAAAATGGACATGATCAATAATAATATTAAGCATACGCTATACAAATAGGTCTACATGAAATCTGACATCTGCAGATCTCATTTATTAATTATTTTGGCAAATTTTACAATGCATTCAGCAGCCAATAAGACTCTACGCTTCGTTTAATACATTTTTACCAATATTTAAATCCCCCACAATCCAAATAATAAATTAAGAAAATGTGTAGGTGATGTCATGTGGACCTACTTATAGAAATCTTTACAAAGTTTACAATTGTCTTGCCAGGTGCAGATACACACACAGAAAACACAAGTTTGTCTTATGTTCTTTACATGTGTTGTTATGCCCCTGTAAACTTAAAAATCAGGTTTTCTGTTATGCATTGAAACATCAATTAGAATTGGTTGATATGCAACCTTTTTTTTAGGGCTGGGATTCGATTCGCTTTTGATTCTCAAGCTTGAACTTCGATTCAATTCAATTCGATTCAATATCGAATAACTGGGGTCTATCAGGTACAAGTTCAGGTACAGGTACAAATCTCTCTCAACTAATGTTGTACACTATACCCCAGTTAGTGCATCACTATAATATTAAAGGTTAAAATTAACTGATTTGTAGGCTATTTACATTTAAATTACACATAAGAAAGCTTTTATAATAACAACATTATACTAAGAAATCTTTAATAACATTTGTTTTCCTTTAAATGTAAACATTTAAATAGTGGTTGTCATAAAAACATGACATTTATTCAAACATGCATTAAATATTGAAGAACAGGTAAAGCAAAAATACATGAATATGCAATATAGTGTATATTTAGTAAAATGCTCCTCTCTAGAGTTATTTTTCTAGCTAACTATCAAATTTTTGGACACTGAATGGCTTTTCTGAGGTAAATGTCACCCACGACAAAATCATAAATCTGCAACTTTGAATGTAACATCACATGACATTGTTTACAAGCTGTTTTATTGACGTCTTTCCACGGATGAAACACTGATTGAGTTACTACAAGTGACATGATACAGATTTCGGTAAGTTGTACCGTATCTTTCAACATACCTTCTGGTGTTCATTCATGCTTATTTCATGCTGTAACATAATAAAGCGGAAGAGCTGATCAGTTCATGTGTGCTTCGTGCTGCCATTTCGTTTGAACTGAGGCGCCAAAATGGAATTTATTGTTTAAATTTCGTAATAAAATTGACAGAATTTGAAAGCCAAGAATTTGTTTCATACCAGATGTAACAAAGCAAGAAACATATTACAATTTATTGAATGGAAGGTGCGCTACAAATTAGGGCTGCCCCCTAATAGTCGAATAACCGTTAGTCGACTTGAAGCGGCTTGGTCGACGTAGATTTTATTAGTGGGTTAGTTGCAGAAAAAAGAAAAAGAAAAAAAACTCCACAGGAAGTGCCAAGGTCACGCATTCCTTGAGGGAGAGATCGTTAACGGCAGGAAATCCAAACATTCACCTATGATTCATCGACCTAAAATATGGCTTATCACTTGAAACATGTGAGTAGTACATTTATGCATTTACATTTATGCATTTGGCAGACGCTTTTATCCAAAGCGACTTACATTGCATTATACTATACATTTGTATCGGAGTATGTGCAATCCCTGGGATCGAACCCATGACCTTGGCAATGCTAGTGCCATGCTCTAACCACTGAGCTACAGGAAAGCTTTTATTTTCCTTTTGATTTGGCTCGGTTCATGTTTGTTACGTGCTCAAGTTCAACTTTAGTAGTTCAAGTGCTCAACTTTAGTTGAGCACTTGAGTAGTAGCAACTTTACAAGTCCGTTCGCTCTAATGTTAGCCTAGTCCTAGATAAATGTGCGTTATTTTTTGGGCCATATCCAAATAATATGCAGTAAACACGCTCTACACACATAGCTTGCGATCACTGCATTTAAATTAAGAGTAATGTATAGATAAGAGCAATGCAAAATGTAACGGGTCTACTTTTATTTCTGTAAACTCACAATAACAGCAAAACGTTGTGCTTTCATAAAACAATGAAAGCAATCAGGATGCGATTTCTGCTCTCGGTCTCAGTGAACTTGAGCACGTAACAAACATGAACCGAGCCAAATCAAAAGGAAAATAAATATTCTCAGATTATGCAATCCATATGAAACTTGCATATATGCGCGTCCACTACTGTGGAGATGACGAGTCAGCATCGTTGACTTAATCTCTGCAGCCGAAAACAGAGAAAACATTATCAGTAAATTATTGAAATGTTTAGAAAGTTTCCTTGCCGTTTTTTCACGACACATAATCGTTATGTTTGCCAGTGCGCTGAGGCAAGCTTTATGCGAGTTTGAGCGCTGATTAGGCTAATTACATAGAAGATTAAAGGCTCATTATTATGATTTATGGCTTATTAATATAAATGTGCGATTAGTCGACTAATGGCTTAAATGAACAACTACTGGTCGACTAGAAAAATCTTTAGTCGAGGGCAGCCCTACTACAAATTCATTCATCATCTGAAAACAGCAGACTAAAAGATTGATTCTTGGGATTTAACAATCGATATCAGTTCTTAAAAATGAGAATGGATTAAAATCGAGAAATCTATATTTTTAACCCAGCCCTAATTTTGGATTTACAGCAGTTGAATTATACTTGCATAATTTCCAGCTATTTTTGGAAGTTTACAAATCTAATGATTTAATTTTAACATTTTTGTACAGAGAACTGACGTTTAGAAACTTTAGAAAAACATGATTTCCTTTTTTACCAATATTACCATTGTTTGTGGGCCAGAAGGAAACTGACTGGCCCACAAATGACTGGCCTGACTCGGACAGCAGAAAAATCTTTATTGTTGAGCCCTGAAATGTGTGTCAACTGAATTTAGACCTGTGTAACTCAATTAAAAGGGGTCACACATTATACAATCAATGCCGAATATTAAATCACTTAAAGGAATGAGAATCTGTATTAAATTCAGACTTATCAGCACCAACAGGGCAGCTAGTCTAACTAGTCTCAGATATCAGGTTAACAGATCTTGTTTTCTTATTTAAGATATTGAATTATTATCATAACATTACTAAAACAAATAATCTATCAAGTTTCATTTTTCTTTTTTTTTGATACAATGCTTCCTGACATTAATCCTGAGGAAACTACAACACACTAAGTATCAATTTGTTTTTGCCTGAAACAGCTATTTCAGAGCATGTCATGGCTTGCTGTGTTTGCCATGTGCCAATCCTTCAAAACTTGTTTTTTTCTTATTTTTACAGTGAATCACAGCCAGCTTGATCTCCCTGTAACCAAGTTTTGCTGTAAGCTTACCCAATTGTGGGATTAATGTTGGGATCAAAACTATCCTCCACGAACCTCCACACGATACTTGACTTTCCAACTCCTGTATCCTAGGACACAAGATAAAAATCAGTAACAAAACACACAAATTAATATGTGTGTCTATATATATATATATTTTTTATATATATATATGGTGTCTTATTAAACATAATTAACTTTTGATGTTTTTCCACACTCAAAAAAAACATAAAAAACATTAAAAATGTGTATTTTGTCAAATGTTCTGAATATAAGGTCAAAACTGCATTTAGATAAAGTTTAGATAAAGTATAGAATGTCACACTGCAGGACATGTCCTGTCAACTACTTGTTTACAGATCACATGGCTAAACGTACACATTTATTATCGATATATGAGTAAATGTAGGTAATAGTGGAAAATTGTGTCAAATGAAATGCTTATGCAAGACGATTTGATTTGACAACATTAACTGGCCTATGCAGTAAATACATCCCATATGTATCTACTGAACAAAATGTAACTCTGAATGTAAATCCACTTCTGAATGGGTGGTTAAATACGTCATCAGCCCACAAATGTTACTGTAATACTTAAGAGATCACCAAAGCTTGCACAACAGTTAAAACCACTGACATGCTTTATTGCAAGTTATAGCATACAATAACACAGTGATGATCGATCATCAACAGAGAAATAAAAACATAAAACATGCACCAAAACTGCAATCCAAAATAACAACATCGAGTCGTAAAAAGTGAACATAAATCTTACCCCAAGAAGGCATACTTTCAACTCTCTTAGCGACATGTTGACCTCCAAACTAATGAAAACTTCCCAATCATTCCAAATAGTTTCATAAACCTGATCAGCAACTATTTCTATTTGACGTAAGAAAAAAACAACACACACAGTCTCTATCTATGCACTAGTGTCTGATATCCACTGCTTTAGGAAGGTATAAGAAGCCGACGTGGAATACTGACATAACGCGTAGAGCTTATAATAATATGAGGACTGAGATGTTATATTAATGATCGATTAGTTGCGATATTAGCTGCTCGCTGATCGCCATCTTGAACTCCGGTTGACGAGTCTAGTTATGGGAAGTCACTCCGGCGAATCGGTTCTTTCGAACGGTTTCTTTCACTGAACCGTTCAAAAACTGTTTCAGCAACGTAATTACGTCATCACGTGGACAAATATAAATATTACACGCTTAAATAAAGCCCTATCGGGCATATAAACAAATGGCTGCTTTTACACATTCTACTATGTTTTAATATCGTCGTAATTTCATGTATCCCAGTTCATGATTATTTGGAGCAACTTTACAGATTAATATTTCTCCATCAATGTGGCTGGGTCAATAAAGAACACTATTAAGAACACACACATACAGGCAACAAACATATATATATTTTTTTAATTTAAATTAATTACGTTATATGTCAATATGTCATGGTAATACTTGTCCTGCCTTTATGCTAATTTGAATAAAAACTGTATGTGTGCATATCGAGAATTAATTGTGCTGAAAATTATGTTGCTGTTGATTCAGTTAATAAAAAAAATTAATAAACAAAATTTTGGATTTAAAAATTACAATAAACAATTAAAAAAATTAAAGAGTGGAACAGCGCGGACCTATGGAAAACATGATTCTTAAAGTTATAATATTGAGAAACTTTCTCATAATTATGACTTATTATCTCATTATATTGAGAACATTTACCATGATAATGACTTACTATGTCATAATAATGAGAAACTTTCTCGTAATGATTTAGTATCTCATAATAATGAATTAGTATCTCATAATAATGAATTAGTATCTCATAATAATGACTTAGTATCTCATAATAATGAATTAGTATCTCATAATAATGAGATGTTAAGTCATTATTACGAGAAACTTTCTCATTATTACAAGGAAGTTTCTCATTATTATGAGAAACTAAGTCATTATTATGAGAAACTTTATCAATATAATGAGATACTTAGTCATAATTATGAGAATGTTTCTCATTATTATGACTTATATTTATATTTTTTTTACTCAACTGTGGCGGAAACGGGCTTCCATACGGACCTCTTCAGTAAGACTCGTGAAAGAACCAGTCCGGTTTTGTGAACCGGTTCAACTGATTCACTCAAAAGATCCGACTCATAAGAACAATTCATAGACGAATCGGACGTCGCTGGACGAGTCACGTGATCGACATTGTCTTATTTTTTTCTCATCGAGCTTTCGGTTGAGCGATACAATTATTTGCGATATTTTTGCGCGTAAAAGTGTTTTGTTTCGATGAGTTTATCTCTGTTTTTAAAGTATTTGATCTTCGTATAGATGCCGGGATTGAAATAATAGCAGGAAATCTTTTGAGGAAGTGGAGTGACAGCCCCGCTGTAAATCAAGATGGCAGGTAACGTGCTTTAGTACATTTATTTAAAGCTTTATGAGGCGGTTTAAAGAGAATCAGCCCTGTTATCGTTGTTGACTGTAATGACTCGTAATGCCTTTTGAACATTTCTGATGTATTTTAGAACAAAGGCCATGAGCCTGGTCAAATTTTAAGTGGATTAACACTAGTTGCGAGTTGTGGAGCTAGCAGGACAGACTGGGATATTATAAAAGTACTGTGATAAAGAACTTTTGGCCAACGAGACAATATATGTTGTATTAAAATACTTAATAAGGGAAAATATACTGTACTTTTAAGTAAATAGTGAAGATACCATAGCTGAGTTGACAGGAGCTTGACTGTCAGTTTGTTAGCCGGGGTCGTATCCCGGATAACACGTTTTGTTAGCTGGTCACCTTTTGAAATGCATCAATGTGTCATAACACAAGACCTGTTTGTATTTTATTGCAGACTACAGTATAAAAAGTGTTGGATAGACATAGTCGCTTAGTAAACGGGTTATTTGTTGTAGTCACCTGATTGATATTTTAGTGAGATAAGCTAACAGTACGATAAATGCCAAGGCTGTCTGTCAAAACCTAGCGAGCTGCCTACCTAAACAGCATTTTTTAGGCATTGTGGTTACGTTCTTCTTGGACTGAAAAGCCCAAAATGCAAGTCTAGTTAGCTGACTAGGTTGTGAGGCACAGCCCAGCGTCATTTGTGACAGTAGCATGGCTTGAAACTGTCAGTTTATCTACTGTACAGTTGTCAGTCTGTGATCTGAAAATTTTTGTTTGTGTTTCCCCAGGTCTGTCTTTATATTTTGAAGATGGTCATGATGATTTGGATGACTGTGAGTATACAGAACTCTTCAGCAACTTTACAGATCATTATCTCTCTATCAGTGTGGCTGGGTAAAAAAAAAAAAAACATGTCCAGGTCATGTTTCACCCCACAACCAAAATAATAACTTTCTTTCCCTTAATAAAGTCCATTTTAGAACCATTAAAATCATTTGCAATTGTGTTGTTATTTTCAATGCAAATTAAGCACATTTTCCCCTCAAAATGCTATTGTAATGCACATATATGAGTGTGTATATATACGTATATATGTGTGTGTGTACTGTCTTAATCCTGATTTGAATAGAAATTTAGTGCACAGTAAGAAAATTGTCATGAAAATGTCAACAGCAAAACAAGAATCCGCAACAAAAC
>RJVU01043279.1:619228-631160 GCA_003731715.1 Anabarilius grahami | reverse complement strand
TGTTCATAGATTTATATTTTGTTAGATTGTTATATTTTCCCCAATAAATTCTCCTGTTTGATTTACTGAGGCACTGACATTACTGATATGTCAACGAAACCACTTCATCTGTCTGCATACTGCATATGTACTGATCCACTAGTTCTCCCATAATGTTACAATATTAAGACACAAGATTTGATTTGATTTCCCCCCCCATTGTATACTTCTCAATGTATCATGTTCAAAGATTTTATATCCTAACCTTTCAGGTTACAGCATTTGTAATTTTCTGTGCATCTCTTTTAAATACAATTTATGTATTGTTATTTTTAGTATTCGTTAATTAAAATAATATAAATTTGAAATAATTTCTCAGTTGTGCCCTTTCTTATGAAGACAATTCAGTTAAAACTCAGCAAGTCTAGTGATTCTTGAGCTCCTTATTAATGTGAAAAGTGCATGTGTGCATAAGTTAACATATTTGCTATGGAATTACAATTATTGTTAAAATCTATTTTCAGAAGTATTATAATGAAATTACATTTAATATTGTTTTATCCATTTAATAGAGCTATTTTTGTTTTATTTTTTTTACATAACTCTACCTTTGCTGGACTTAAACCTTTTAGTATAATTATATTATAATACTATTTTTTAATATTGTGTACATCATTAAAGGGTTAGTTCACCCAAATATGAAAATTCTGTCAATTACTCGCCCTCATCTTGTTCCACATCCATAAGACCTTTGTTCAATTATGTTTTTCATTTTTCGTGGGTTCATAAAATTGAGGTTAAACCACTGGAGTCACATGGAGTACTTGAATGATGTCTTTCCTATAGTTCTGGATCTTGAATGTGTAAATTGCGTTGCTCCGTATGGAGAGACAGAAAGCTCTCAGATTTCATTAAAAATATCTTCATTTGTGTTCTGAAGATGAACGACATGAGGGTGAGTAATTAATGACAGAATTTACTTTTTTGGGTGAACTAACCCTTTAAGGATGATTAGTCTCTCCTTTATGACTTTTACGCTGCCTTCGCCATCAGACACTCCACAGCTCTGCATGCGCCACTAACGCGTATCCTTCCCCATTAAACTAGTTCCTTATGAGGAATAAATTAGTCCCTGTGTCATATAGTAATATATTTCAATTTTAAGTATATATTTAAATTGTATACCTCAATTAAACGTTAATATTTCTAGCCTTGCATCACATTGAAGCAGTATTTTCGTTCAATAGACTTTTGTTGTGTAGCAGAGAAAGATTTATTTCCGGTTGGCGTTTTCCGGTCCTCTTTCCTGCCTCCCGTTCAAGATGGTGAGTCTTGAGTTTTCGCGATTGATCCGTGAATATGATTTAGTATATGAAATCTCCTTTATATAGTCAAGAAAACTATGTGATCACCGAGTATAGTTAGTAACGTATGTGATATGATTACAAACGGGCCACTATATCAGACTATTAGACAGTTTTTAGTAAGAAGTTTCTGATGATGGCTAGCATGTGGCTGCCTCTTCAGCAGCACGCGGCATGGACAGGCCTGGTATTGTGTGTATATAAAGCAAAATACTGGCATTTAATGCGTATTATAGCCATTAAGTCTTCGATGTACTGATTCTACTTGTGTTATTGTCGATATGTTGTGTATATATGAAGACGCTGCAGCCTGTCAGTACTTTGGTGTAAACTGAGCTGACATGAAGATTGATGCGGATCTACTGATGAATGCAGGAGCTCTAAGCTAATATAAAATTAAGAGTAGATTGACACCTGGATAAATTAGTACATTTTCTGATGGATCTCCTCTTTTGTATGTCTTTAGAAATATACAGATCATATATCATAATAATGGAAAACCTGGATATATTAGGAAATCACGATTTTATAATTTACAAAAATAGTTGTTAAATATTAAACATGAACTTTTTAGGTCTGTATGTGGTTACTATAGTAATGGAAAAACTGAAAATCGTTGGAAATTTGAAACTGGCCATTTATTGATATTTCAAGGATTTCTATGGGTGCCACATACAGATCTCAAATTTAATAATATTTGAAAATTGTGATTTCCTGATTTAAAAAATAGCTCACATAGGGTTGGGTATCTGGATTGGGAATTTTAGCAATTCGGATTCTGCTTATTGCTTCCGATTATTATCAATTCCCAGTTTTGATTCCTTTGTTTTATTTTAAAAAAGGTCAAATATATTTGTCTTTTTGCAAAACATTGTTGCAGCTGAATACCAAGAACAAAAATCAGCAGCCTAAAAAACAACTCAAACTAGACTAACATAAATTACAATATTAAGACAAGTAGGCCTATACAGTCAATAATACAATAAGAAATAAGCAAATTAGCAATAGTGCAAATAGATACAACAGTACAAAGTGCAGAAATTGAAACCAACTGGAAAAATAACACTGCATAGTTTTCTTTTTATAAGTAAAATATAGATGAATCCTTATATATAGATGTATATAGATAAATTCTAATATGATATATAGGTATTTTATATAATAGGCATTATAATAACTTATAAGTGTGTGTGTATATATGCATGTATTTATAGCAAGAAGTTAAAGTAGAATTTGTATCATTTTTATGCTAAAATTCATTGGTCAAGTTACAGGATGTTTGATTGAATTTTGTCGTTTACTATTTAAATTATTGAAGTATTTAAATTTCTTACTGACAGACTAAGAAGAGAAGGAACAACGGACGTGCAAAGAAGGGCCGTGGCCATGTCCAGCCCATCCGCTGCACCAACTGTGCCCGCTGTGTTCCCAAGGACAAGGCCATCAAGAAGTTTGTCATCAGGAACATTGTGGAGGCCGCTGCTGTGAGGGACATCTCAGAAGCTAGTGTGTTTGATTGTAAGTGACTGCATTAACAGCAAAAACATTGACCAAGTCTCATTAGTATGTGATATTCAGGATTAAAATGCTGGTTTTCCGCTCTTCCTTTGGTAGCATATGTATTGCCCAAGCTCTACGTGAAGCTGCATTACTGTGTTAGCTGTGCCATCCACAGCAAGGTGGTAAGAAATAGATCCCGGGAGGCCCGCAAGGACCGAACACCACCTCCCCGCTTCAGGCCTGGCGTAAGTACCCTGAAATTCTGTAGCTGACTAATCTTTATTACTCCATTAAGTTAAAGTAACAGCTGCAGTATGTTAGTAGAGTTACAATGCTTGTTTTGTAGTGTTGTTAATTGGAGTTTCATGTGGATCTCAGCATTTTCTATTCTCCTTTTTTCCTGCAGGGTGCTCCTCCCAGAGCTCCTCCGAAGCCCATGTGAAGCAAATTAACTGTCACATTCTGTGCATTTTTATGCAGAAAAATAAAAATCTGAGACAGATCCTGGTTTGTGTACATTTATTACTTTTCTGTTATTATAATAGGTGAACATGTCCCCGATATTTTATTACATTAAAAAATCTGAACGTTTTGATATTGGTAGATTTTATCTGAACATCCACCACTAGCTCATAGTCTGCTAGCATAAATGGTTATAAATCTATATCCATGTTAAATTTGTGATGCATCATTTGGTCTAAAACCTGATTTGTTTGGTCATAATATTGATTGAATTAATATTAGCAGTCGGTGGTACACCATTGATTTACTTATTTTTAGCCACACTTATTAATAAGCCATTGTTTTTTTGAATAACAGCACACTTACAGGAATAATGTTGGTTTTAATTCTTAGATTTCTTCTATGTGATCCTAATTATAGCTGTCAGGAATAATAAAAGCAAAAGTGTTTAGTGATACCTACATTAGTTTTTTAAAAATAAGTCCTTTAAATAAAATTTTTAAATTGATTTTATTAAAAAAAAAATGTATTTTTTTTAAAAAGAACTTTGTTCATATGATACATAAGTGTCATTCTACCTTGTTGCCCAAAATTGAAATTTCTGTCATTAAGTAGGTTACTCACCTTCATGTTGTCCCAAACTCGCAAGAGCTTCGGAACACAAATTAAGATATTTTTGATGAAATCCGAGGGTATCTGAACCACACATCATTACTACCTTTCTGGAGCTCAAAATGTGCAAAGACATTGGTAAAATAGTCAACGTGGCTACAGTGTTCAACCTTAATGTTATGAAGCGACAAGAGTCGGCGTTCAGACGTAAACGTGGAAGCCTGCACTGCGTTCACTACGTCAGCTGCGTATGACAAGTTTAAATTGATTTGAATTGATATTTTACAGTGCCATAGTTACATGTTACATGTATTTACTATAGTAATAACAGTAAATTATGCATAATTACAAGTAACTAACCCTAAACCAAACCCTAACTGTAACTCTATAGTAAGTTATTAGAGTAATTGCAATGTAACTACGGCACTGTAAAATAGTGTAACCAGTTATTTTTGTTTTGTTGTTGCACTCAAAAACTTCGTCACCTCATAATATTAATTATAATTAATAATTTATATTTACAGCAAAACAAAGCATACCATCTATACTTTAGTGTCCAAAAACATTATTTTTGTCTTACATTTCATAAAAACT
Organism: Anabarilius grahami; assembly: GCA_003731715.1. NCBI lineage: Eukaryota > Metazoa > Chordata > Actinopteri > Cypriniformes > Xenocyprididae > Anabarilius > Anabarilius grahami. The sequence continues at coordinate 626,649 of RJVU01043279.1, read as the reverse complement.
CAGTTCAGTATGGACTCGTTTTGCGTTAGTTTATTTTTATGAATGTAAATGTGTGCAAAGGATTGTGGGTCATTTAAGGTCATCCGATGCATCCTTCAAAACAGGCCGAATGAAGGATGGGAAAGAAAGGCTACCTGCCAAGGATCCTTCCGATTGAGATGGCCGTCAGCTGATTGATGACGTGGCAGGCAAGATATGGAGCCTTCCTTTTGAGAAACGCCTATTGCTTATGCACTTTATAAACTCTGATGTACAAAGTTCAGATTGTTTTGGTGCTGCTCAAACTATGTTAGCGCAGTCAGGCAGCATGTCTCATAATTTGAAGACTTGACTTCAAAATTGGCTTTTTTTTGTATATTACAAATAATCTTTATATTATTTGCATGTGTACTTGTAAGTATGCATACTTGCATCCAAACAGTTACGGCCACTCTTAGGCAGAAAGAAGACAGTTATGAAATTATGGCTTCTGTAATAAATCAATTTGTCCCTAAATGCGGATTAAATACAGTTAAATGAGTATAGAAAAGTGTTTTTCAATGTGCAATAAATCACATGGTGTTCAAATTACAGAATTTGACTATTTACACTATTTCTTTCTACAGAAACGTTCTTTTTAAAAGGAAATGTTAGATGGCCTTTTGTTAGCAAATTGTAGCACTATCCCACTTATTTGCCATCTGTTACTGTAGGATTTTGAAAAGTGCTGAGTGTTGCTAAGTCCCAGTGATCTCCTTAGTGAGTTGTGAGTTCATAATCAGCCTGCCGTATTCAGTCAGACACACACAGCAGCCTTGACGAGGACCATGGAAATTAACCAACTATATTAAAAAGGCTACAGCTAATTAATTTCATTCAGTTCATTTAAATGGTACGTCTTTTGTATTTTCTCAAACTTGAGGTATTAAAGAAAGACTGAAAACTAATTAAGCTGCTGCCAATTCAATTACTTCAGGCTTTATTCTTCAGCTGCACTCAGGGAAAACCAACAAAAGAGCACGTGCTGAGAAGAGGCCTGTCTCCACAAGTTGACAATTTCATTACAAAAGCAATTTACAAAGGCCTGACTTTTGGAGAGCATTAAGCAGGATGGCAGAAGGCGACGGAGCTGCGGAGGTGGAGACACAGGAGCTAAATAGTGAAGAGGACGCCCTTCTCCATTTTGGCCGATATAGTGAGGCTCGGGCCGCAGTGCCATGGGAACAACGCACATTCAAAGAGAAGGTGCTCTACCATATCGATCGGATCTTCCTGAGTCTTCTTGCACTCTTCGTACTGATACTCTTAGGAGATTTCCTGTATAAGATCTGGTATGTGACCAACTGGAGAAAAATCTTGGAGTTTATTCTGGAAACTGTGTCGTTCCTCTTTACACAAGAGAAGGATGAAGAGCTAATAGAACTGTAGACATTCCTGAAATTCATTCATTTTCCCTGATCAGTTACACTGCTTTCTACATCAAGACGAAACTGAATCCTTTCAATAAACTATAAAAGGCTGTGTTCATTTCCAGTACAATTGTGAAACTTGCTTAACAATCTAAACCGGTTTTTGTGACTGATGTGTTTGCCATTTTGAGTTTTTGTTCCTGTCAATAAAAAGCTTCTATTCATTTTTGCTCACTTTTAATGTGGGTATGTCTGGAGCTGTTAGTGTTGCTTTAAATACGTCATATTCTATATTTTAGCTATGATGAAAGGTCATAAATCACCTTTTGATGATCATTGCTATTGCCATGCACACAAAAAAGGGATCTTTAAATCAATATGTGGAAGATATATTGTGTCTATCCTTTTATCCTTGCCTCTACTAATAAAAGACAGAGAAGAGCTGATGAAACATTAGAAAGCTGTGCTTCAAGGTCAGAACTTAATGGCGGGTCAAATGGGAAAAAAGCCAAAGTTATTAAATTCTACTGCTTTAGTTTCATATTGGAACTTTTTTAGATTTAGAACATGTAGGTGTTCATACAGTGTTTAAAAATCTATGTATGCTATTCACCATATGAGGTGTTGAATGTGTAGCTGTTAGCTAAACTTGAGGGGATTTTAAAAACTAAAATCAAAAAAGCACAACTGCTAAGACAATTCATATTGAATTTTATTTGTAGAATAAATAATTTTGAGACTATTAATATCAGAATCAGAAAGAGCTTTATTAAACACACAAGGAATTTTTCTTGGTACTGAAGCTTCCAATGCGCACACAAAAATACAACAAGAAACAGAGAAATACAAATCTGTCAGCTGGAGGGCGTGGTAAATTGCAGTCATCAAAAATCTTTACGAAGCCAAAAAATGTTTTTGTGTGGATTGACTTGATATCAGGCTCATAGGTGACATCTGAACATTGTTTTGAGGTGCGTGTTGAGCTCTAATCGAATGCAGTGTCTTCCATGCTTGGCCTTTTAATTGGTGTTGAAGACATGAAGGTTCAATACCTGTACCAACAGAGTGGCCTAAAGGCTTCACTTGAACTGCTGAAATTTTCAACACACACATATGACAATTAAACCCATGAAACACAACACAAGAAGACTATTACCAGCTAATGCAATGAAGATACACATAGCTAGAAAGTAGCCTATAACTTTACCTTTACTCCGTCTTTTCAGCTTTTGGGTTTCCGTTTGAATCGACACACTCTTCAAAGATGGTGCATCACATTGACAGGCCACATCTCTTGTTAGGGGCTGTATAACAGGAATTGCATTGCAGTATGACACGGGTACAAGGCCAAAATAGATGATTGTGCAGGACTGCCAATTTTTGAGTTCTACTTGGAGTGAGAATTATGATTCAGTTCATAAGCTTGAGTCGATTTCATTCTTGATTCAATATCGATTCATTTGGATATACAGTAACGTTATATATAATTTTTTTTCAAGGATAAAAATCTCTTGCAAAATGTAAAGGGAAACCTGGCAGTTTGGTACATTATTATTACATTTCAAAATTAACAACTGAATTGTATACAATTAGGTCAGTTTTTATAATAATTTTATAATCACCGAGTGATTACATGAGACATTTAATTCATTTCAATAAGTTGTTCTGTATCTTTCAACATACCCTCTGTAAAGAATAAGAGATGATCGTTATGACGAATCTCGGTCTTGATTTAAAGGGTTAGTTCAGTGTTTCTCAACCAGGGGTCCATGGACCCCTAGTGGTCCTTGACATAATGCCAAGGGGTCCTTATAAAATATCTAAATATGAATGTTTGTATATTTTGTCATTTGACATGTTCCCATAAAAGAAGATAAGTATAATATAATGACGAAATGACTAAATATAGAACAAGTCAACTAACGTAGTAGTAAATTATACTTGATTGTATTTGGTCGTCACAAAGACATTAATGATACCATTGAGCCAATTTTATTCTGGGGTCCTTGAGGATGGTTCCAAATATGACAGGGGTCCATTACTCAAAAAAGGTTGAGATTCACTGGGTTAGTTCACCCAAAAATGAAAATAATGTCATTAATTACTCACCCTCATACCGTTCTACACCCGTAAGACCTTCGTTCATCTGCGGAACACAAATTCATATTTAACAGTTCATGTGAGTACAGTGGTTCAACCTCAATATTATAAAGCGACGAGAACACTTTTTGTGCACCAAAAAACCCCAAAATAATGACTTTTCAACAATATCTAGTGATGGGCGATTTCAAAACACTGCTTCGAATCTTCACAAATCTTTTGTTTCAAATCAGTGTTTTGGATGGTGTATCAAACTGCTGAAATCACGTGACTTTGGCGCTCCGAACCACTGATTCGAAACAAAAGATTCGTAAAGCATCATGAAGCAGTGTTTTGAAACTACTAGATATTGCTGAAAAGGTTTTTTTTTTTTTTTGGTGCACAAAAGGTATTTTCGTCGCTTTATAATATTAAGGTTGAACCACTGTACTCACATTAACTGTTTTAAATATGTGCCTTTACATATTTAGTAAACAGAAAATAGTTCCTTTTCTGGATCTTGAGAGGTTCAGTGATTTTGCTGGCAATCGATAGTTTTCACGTGTCGTCACGCCCTGAGGGGAACGCCCCCCTGGCGGGCAAAACAAGGCTTTCCTCCATTGCCCGCCAGCCATTTTTACCAGGTTTGTAGTAAGATCTAATGTAGTAAGACAGTGATATTAAAAGACCAATTTCAGTATACACCTTATTTACTTTGTACAGGCAAACAAATGAACACAGAATATTAATGCAACACGAGGTTTCTCGTTAAGCGTTTTTTTCCCCATTGAAAACCATTATAAAGAAAACGCGTAACGTTCATATTCTGGGCACATCTGCTCGCCTGTATATAGTATGCATCATCAAAATGGGTTAAAGTAGTTAAAATTAATATACTTTAAGGGTGGGTTGATTCTTTAGCCTGGCATTGGTTCACCCTCCGCCTATGCTGCTCGATCAGCCCTTTAATTCTAACGGTCTTTCAGCGTGGTTAATCTGTGTTTAAAAATTCACAATTCGATTTAAAATAAAACCCAGATCAACAAATCCTTGATTAGTGTTAAACATTGCTTATTTTAATCCTTATTGGTGCAAATAACCACCCTATGTTTTTCACCTTAGCTTTTTTTTAAATCGTCTCGCTGTTTTTAGCGATTGAAATCACTGCAGGTGCTGTATATGGATCACTAGTGCCCAAAAACTTGCATCTTGTTTACATATTTTTGCTTTTAAGATGGAAAATTGACTGGCTTGTGCTGCAGTTACATAACTGCGTGACAGTCACGTGACTGAGGCCTCACTGAGCCATCGGATTTCATCAAAAATATCTTAATTTGTTTTCCGAAGATGAACGAAGGTCTTACGGTTGTAGAACGACATGAGGGTGAGTAATAAATGACATTATTTTCATTTTTGGGTGAACTAACCCTTTAAATGGGGATTTACTTAGTTGATTGTGCATAATATGACATCAAGTTATGTTGGCAGCCCTGTATGATGTTCAACGTCTGAAGAGTTTGGTTGTAGCTAGTTCCACTTACCGTCAAACTTTGTGAGGTACCGACGGTGTACACTGATGGGACAGCCGTATCTGTTAATGACAGATATTTCACAAACCCCATTTCGTGCTGTGTCCAGTTTTTGAAGCATTCGCGTGTAAAGTGCTTCGAGCACAACCGTGACCTCTCTGATATCCCTCCTTCCTGGAAATGCAAAAACTCGAGCCACCGGGACCGCAACGAGGGGATTTTGGGGAATGGGAAAAGTGTTTCGGGAGAGCCACAACCTAAAACACACCTTCTCGCCATCTCTGTTTGTTTTCGCGAGCCGTCAACGCTCGCACTCGCAGGCAGCAGTCGGTCGGTTGGAGGGCGTGGTTAAACAAACCGTCAAACTGACGTCATCAGAGAAGGGACGCCGTTGCAGAGGGGAGGTGCATCATATTTTGATTAAAGATTACAAAGCCAAAAAAAATTTGTGTGTGGATTGACTTGCATGGATGAATTGTTCACCACAAAACTAGCAATTTGCGCTAACAAAGTAAATATGTTCAATTTTGATTTCATGTGTACTTAAAAATTATAAAAGCATAAAGACACAGTTAGGTTCAGTCATAATAAACATATTTACATCGCAATAAACTATTAATAAGTAATAAACGGCCCAAAATCAACAAATATTACCCTTAAAGTCTTGATAGAAGCATTGACAGCACAACATGAACGAGGAATAAATAGTATCCAATCATCGTCTGCCATTTTGACAGGGTGCATCGTCAAGCCAATCAGATCATCGCATACTGCTACATCCTTCAGCTATTTTCCTCTACTCGTCCTCTCTTTTCCGGAAATTGCAGCGTGTCCGACGTTTCGTGTCTTTCGCAGACTTAAAGTATGTTTTACTGACATCTCTTTCATATATTTAAAGTATTAAAGTGTGTCTCGGTACAGTTTTTTAGATAGTATTCGTGATTAAAATTCAACCGTATTTCCACTCTGTAAGCACATGTTTATCAAGTGAAATAGCAGCATACTCCATTTTGTTTCCTTGTGCTCCAGAGTAGAATTGAAATATGGCAGACTGTAATTATAGTTAATACTCCAAATAAGACGTGAAGGGTTGAAAAATGTTCTGATTATTTGAATTGTGTTTTAAAATGTATATGTCACTAACCCTAAACAAAGCATGTATAACACGCTTGATAAACCTAGTCAGCTGCTTGGCAGTTCCCTCTGTAAAGTTCAGTCAGAGTAAACATCTGACTTTCAATCTATGAGACAGTTCAGTAATTAATTTTCGTAATTTATCAGTTAATTATATAAAAAATATTTTGTTTCATTTAATGCCATGTTTCCAGACTTACAGTACCCTTCCTGAGACCAAAGATTTCAATCACATTTTAGACAGTCTGAGGCTTATGTCTATATCTAATGTTTTTTTTAGTCACTATTTTTAAAATATTTGGTCAAATTGTTTTTAAGATCATATGAATCGAAGATAAATATAAACCATGCATCATAATAAATGTTGAAATATTCTATAAAATGTCAAGTGCTTCTTAAAATGATGTGAATAGAAGATACATATAAACAAAACCATTAATCAGTAGTAAATATGTGTAAATTGTCTTCTAGAATGCGTTACGTGGCCGCTTACCTGTTGGCTGTACTGGGTGGCAACGCCAACCCGTCCGCCAAAGACATCAAGAACATCCTGGGGAGTGTCGGAATTGAGGCCGATGATGAACGTCTTAACAAGGTGGATCCTGGATCTAATAAACCTGTTATGAAATCTGACAACAGAGTTTTCGTTTTATAATTAAACATCTAAACATTCATCATAACTTAAATGTTTAATTGGATTCTCCACTCCTTGCCATAAATAAATCTCATGGGTATATTCTATTATTATTAGTTTAATTTTAAGGAATTCAATACAGTTCTGGTGTTGTTGCACATTCAACTCTGGTGCACTTGTCTCCTTGTTCTGAATAACAAGGACGCTCATGTACAGCAACGAAATCCCCAAATGAGTCAATCCTTCTGTTTTTGGTGTTGCTCAACAGGTCATCAGTGAACTGAATGGCAAAGACATCAATGAAGTCATGAATGCCGGTAAGACTGCATTGCTTTTAGCGTTTGACCTACATAATATTTAAATAATGTGAGGTATGAACACTCACGTTTTTTTGTTGTTTTACTTGTATTTTTTCACAGGCCTCTCTAAGTTAACCTCCGTTCCAGCGGGTGGTGCAGTGGCGGTCTCTGCTGCTGCCGCCACTGGTGGCGGTGGAGCCGCACCTGCTGGGGAAGCACCTGCAGGTGGGTAGTTTATTAAACCTGGTAACCAAAACTAAAACCATTTAAAAAAAACTTTTGTTACTTGAAATAAAATAAACTTTAATTGAAATAAAATATAAAAAACCTTAAACTTATTTTATTTCAGCTATTTTCA
>RJVU01043279.1:605897-619124 GCA_003731715.1 Anabarilius grahami | reverse complement strand
ACAAATTAACAGAACTAAAATGAACTATAACAAAATTAGTAAAATGAGCTAAAATTAAATTGAAAACAGAAAATTGAAAAAATTGAAAAAAAAAGCTAAATATTAATAACTCTAATACTATGTCATTAATACTAAAATAACACTGCCTTTTACTGACACAGGCACATAAATGTAGTTCGGTCTAGTCCAGTTAGGTTTTTGAATAGTAAAGATTTTGATGTTATAGGCTTCCTTGAATAAAACTGCTCAGGATATTTTTTTTTTATTCACTGTCATTGATTACAGTTTTCCAGATGCATTACATTTTAGCAAAATATTCTCTTGCACAATTTTCATATCCGTTTGCTGGTGTGAATGATCTGTTTTTCGTTAGCAGTTTGAACGTCACCCGTTAGACTAATTGTTCTGTTATGGATCTGATCATAAAGCATTTCTTCCTCATTCCCTTTTACTAAATTTCTGAAGTAGGGTGAACCGCTCCATTGATAACATACTTTGTCTGAGTCAGAAATATCCAGGAAACTTTTTTGTGCATTACATCTGATTTGACATTTGCATGTTTGGCTTTCAGCGGAAGAGAAAAAGGAAGAGAAGAAGGAAGAATCTGAGGAGTCTGATGAAGACATGGGCTTTGGCCTCTTTGATTAATCTTTCTTTTGTACCTGTAAAAATACAATAAAAAAGGAAAACATTTGTGTTTAAAGATGCCTTATGTTTATTTGTCTGCAAAATGGTAAACCGTTTTTGTGATTACAAGTCTAAGTTGAATAGAACTTGCTAAAAACTGTTGAATTCAACCTTTTGTGTTTCTAAGCATGTATTGTATTATGCTTTTATATAAATCTCTTGGAGCAGAATGGTATGGAAAACTGGTTTCTTATTACCTCAAAATGCAGGTAGTTTTGAGCTACACTTTAAAATAAGGTCCTAGTTAATGTTAATGCATTAACAATGAACAATACATTTGTTACAGTATTTATTAATCTTTGTTAACGTTAGTTAATAAAAAAAAAGCTGTTCATTGTTAGTAAATGTTAGCTCAGGTCCATTAAATGATAACAGACATAACTTTTGACTTTAATAATGTATTAGTAAATGCTGAAATTAACATTAACTATGATTAATAAATGCTTTAGAAGTATTTTTCATTGTTGGTTGATGATAACGGAACCTTATTGTAAAGTGTTACTGCTACAGTAAAATAATAGTCACAATGTTGGATATAAATACTTAATCATGAAATATGAAGGCACATTTCAAATGATAAATTAACAAGTAAGAAAAACCAACAAATTGGTCTTCATTAATAAAGTAATATCGAAAAATAATTGTTGTTTCCTAAACATACTGCACCATCCCTTTTTCCCATTGTTCAACAAACAGGTTAGTTTGGCTCCAAACTCATTTCATTGGTTGACTCGATAGTTGACATGTCAGAACACTCAATGAAACATGATCATTTACATTTACATTTATGCATTTGGCAGACGCTTTTATCCAAAGCGACTTACATTGCATTATACTATACATTTGTATCTGAGTATGTGCAATCCCTGGGATCGAACCCATGACCTTGGCATTGCTACTGCCATGCTCTAACCACTGAGCTACAGGAAAACATGATCATTTATAGTTGTCTCTGCACTTTAAACTGAGATAAAATAAATATATTAATTCACCCTCTTGGAGGAAGGTGACATTTTTAAATTAATGAGTGCCTGGTGAAAGTCTCCGAGCATGTGTTGGTCAGATGTCAATTTCAGTATTGCAGCCATCAATCACTTGTCTGTGGTGTATAAAAATAGGTTGCAGAATAGCATAAATTGGCAATACCCTATCATGCTGACAGGCCTCACTCTAAAATAAGCTTGAGTTTAATACAAGGTTGCAGTATAATGAAGTAGCTTCTGCTGCTCTCCCCTCCAGGACTTGAAAGATGTTATGAACTATCATGTAAGTAACCTAAAGTTTTTTATTTAACATTGCTCTTTCTCAACTCTTTAGAGGTGAACTGAGATTAACTGGTGGGAAATATAAAGAGTATATCTTTTTTTGGAGGACACTGTTGTCTGCAGTTGTAAGGTGCCATTTAAAAGACATTTAGAATTTGTTAGTCCAAATCTTTTAAAAGATAACATGCTTGCAATCCATTAGTTACAATGACATAAAACCATCAGCCAATCTGGACGTAAACATGAAGAGAACAAAAGAAGTCAGAGAAAATGAGATAAATGAGGAAGACGAGCAAAGGTGGGGCAAAGGAGAGCGTTCTGAGGAGATAAAAATGGATACCGAGTTACCGGAGGAGTACTATCATGGTCTCGAGGACCTACCCTGGAACCTGAACTCACTGGAGCAGTTACTGTATATCAGCCTACCAGCATGGATACAAAAAGGTGAGGAGCTGATACACATGATAATTCCAGATTCAATGCACTTCCAAATTTGTTACCGACACTCTCAACTGTCACTGGTGATTCTGGGGTTGGGAAGACATTTGCTGTGCAGTTGAAGAGCAAAGTTTTATGAGGGCCAGTGGGCAGCCCTCCATCACTCTTACCCTCATTACGCCCCCATATCCCACCTGCTCTACAGAAGGATAGGCAAATGTCAGGCAAATGCTTTTGTGGTACAAGCTGTTTGTGACTTAGTGAAATAGGTATGACAAACACTATCCAACTAACAAAAATGCTCTAAGAACATTTTGTTGCTATTACGTTATGAAAAATGATGCAAGGAAATTATGTATAAATAATACATTTTGCAAACATTTCGCAACAAAAGTTGCAAACATCGTGGGAATGTTACTTTTGAATGTTCTCTAAACATTCTGAAACAAGTAGTAACATTTAAAAATGTTAAACAAACTTCCAAGGAAAACATTTAAGAAAAAACGATCCATAATTGATGTATAAATAATACATTTTGAGAACATTATTAAAGACCAGATGAAATCATTGAACAAAAAACTCTGAACTAACATTCTATTACCAGATGCTACTGGAAGAATGACATAACTTTGAGAGAACCTTGCCAGAACATTCTGAGAACATTCCCTGTTAGCAGGATATCTAGTGACATACAGCTCTCTAAAAAAAGATGGGTTTTAAAGGATCTTCACACAGTTCTATTTAGAACCGTATTGTCTTGAAGAACTTTATATGCTGAAATGGTTCTTTGTGTTAGAGTTTAGGGTTCTTTTTTCCCACCTTTTTTTTTTTTTTTTAAATCTGTAACTGTCAAAGCCACCTCATACTAATTTTCCGGAGCTCAGCAGCCATCCAATTACACAGACTGTCAACACACTCTCAAAGCTATCCCATAACCTTTCCTTTTAACATTGTAAAGGGCTCACATTCTGTCAATTTTTGCTAATTTTGGCCTTCAGAAACATAGTTGTTTTTACATAAACAAATAGAAGAGACACACTGTAACTGTAAAGATAATAATAAAATAAACTATTAATAAAAAGGTTATTTATAACACCATTAAGGTGGTATATAGCACTTTCAAAGCATGGTTCTTTATGGAAAAGTTATAAAAAAAAGTTTCTAATTAGCACCAAAATGGTTTTTGCTATTGTTACAAGCCGAAGAACCCTAATTTGTTACTGTTTAGAGCCATTTTTTCTTGACAGTGAGCCCCGAGAATTCATGTTTAAAATGAATACAGTTTCATTACATGACCAATCAAAAGTTTGGGGGCCATACAATTTTTATTTTATTTTTTTTATTTATGTATACTTTTATTCAGCAAGGATGCATTAAATTGATTAAAAGTGACAGTAAAGACATTTTTTTATGTTTTAAAAGATTTCTATTTCAAATAAATGCTGTTCTTTTGAACTTTATTTTCATCAAAGAATCTTGAAAAAACTATCATATCGTTTTCACAATATTAAGCAGCACAGCTGTTTGATTAACAAAATTGATTAAATGTTTCTTGAGCAGCAAATCAGCATATTAGAATGATTTATGAAGGATCATGTGACACTGAAGACTGGAGTAATGATGCTGAAAATTCAGCTTTGCCAACACAAGAATAAATTACATTTTATATGGTAGAATTTGAAAGAACCTTCCACAAGCAAAACATTCTACAAGTAGAAGTTTGTTTTGGGTTGTAAATTATAGAATAATGTATATACTGTTCAAAATGATGACAAAAAGACATGGTCATAGTTAATATCATGAACTACACCTGTTGATGACTTTGACATTGTTTGCAGATTCCACTTGGTTTGATATTGTTTAATGCAAGAACTTAGTAGTGACTTATGTGTCCGCAACCTTTTTGAGGCAACTAGATCCAGTCTAATATCCAGCACTGTATACATGTAAATATGCACATGCTAAAATGAAATCTCTCTCTTCAGCTTTGCTTTGTAACCTAGCAGAACAGTTTGGCATCTGGACCTTTCACAACAACATCTTGCCGTGTCGTCTCATATCCTACACTTTACTGCCGTACACTCTTCCTGCTACAACTGTCATCTCGTTCATCTATAGGTTAGATCTTTAGGATAAATCAGTTGCTCATTTTCTTGTGTATCTTATCAGTATACGAGAAAAACATGTAAGTGCCTATTGTCATTCCTAGTGTTGTTTCACTTGTGTATGTGAACAGATTTTTCTGCTGGGTGAAGAAAATTCCCCTTCAAGCTCTGAATGCAGGCAGGGAATTCAAAGAGGATGTGATCGTACACCTGCGGTTCGCCCTCGCACGCTTAAGAGGACTGTTAACAAACAGGTAAAACAAAGTTTTCATTCATGATTGACCTTGTAATGAAACATGAAATGACACATTTTACTTCCGTAATGTGACATTATTTATGAATCAAGAACAACATGAATGCATTGTACACTCAAAAAAACCTTTTAAGCCTTTTTAAGATTTATGCAATTTAATTAATAGTAAAATTCCATCAAATTGAATTGAATAATCCTTACATATTTTAATTGAATAACTGAACAATCCTTAATCATTTATCCAATTAAAGGTCCAGTGTGTAATATTTAGGAGGATCTATTGATAGAAATGCAATATAATATACATAACTATGTTTTCAGTGGTGTATAAATACCTTACATAATGAACCGTTGTTTTTATTACCTTAGAATGAGCCATTTCTATCTACATACACCGCGGGTCCCCTTACATGGAAGTCGCCATTTTGCGCCGCCATGTTTCTACAGTAGCCCTAAACGGACAAACTGCTCTACAGAGCACGTTTCGTCACTATGTTGTTCTTCTTCGTTGGTGTTTTTAGAGGCAGCTTGCATCACGTTGAATACGCACAAAGAAGTAGTAGTAGTAGTCGTCTGGTTTATTAGAAGCATCGACATCTTTGTCCTGTGTCGGCCACCGTAGCTTCTCTTTGTGATTCGAAATGGAAGGGTGAGCGGTGGACTGAGCCGTTGGTTGCAATTCGCAACCTCACCGCTAGATTTTACACACTGAACCTTTAAAATACCTAGGCCTAAGGATTATTCAATTCATTTTGATGGAATTTTACTATTAATTAAATTGCGTAAATCTTAAAAAAAATGCTTAAGTGTAGATTTTGATCTTAATACCATTATTAGATGTTCCTAAATTTTTCCAGATTCCTGCTTTTGCAAATTCCACCTTTGGTCCCTATGCCTGCTCTGTTTCTTGCACCCTGGTCCTGTCTCCCCCCTCTTTCTTTGACTTTCCTTCCCTGTTCCTCTTTTCCTTTACTTTCTCTCGCTTTGCGTTTTCTGCCATGCCGTCTTCCTACTTCAACCTCGAAGAAGCAGCTGGAGCGCAGCAGTCAGACCCAGCCTCCCTCGTTTAGACAACGATCCTTCCTCTGCATCCAGCTCGCTGGATCCGGCAGTTTCTGTAAAAAGACAGATAACATCATCATTACAGATGCAAAGCCACTATCTTCAACCTTCCTCCTGCAGCTCAACTTAGAGTTAAAAATGGACAGCCATTCTGAAACACCACAGCTTCAGAAGAACAAGCTAGATTATGACGGAGGCCTATTACTAGACTTTGACAAGCACAGGAATGCAGAAGATGATCTCTCTTCTCCTTGTATCTCCTACATGGATGTGCAAGAGGAAGACTGAAAGACAGTGTGTTACTTATTGCAGACAAAAGTTTCTCAGTCAAACATCTCTCTAATGACTGATTATCATCTGACTGCAAAAAAGACATAAAATAACATCTAATTTCAACATTTTCTCTCTTAATCCAGCCATATGCAATGCATGCTGGGAACTAACAAGCACCGCCCAGTTTCAGTTAATGCAACAAAATTCATTCATGTAATCCCAACACAAACGCATTAAGTGAACTTCAATATTAGATATATTTAAGTGGATTGAACCCAATGAAATTAAGTTAGGACAAAATGTGTAGGAATTGTGTTGCTTTAGCAAATTACTGGAGCCTCCCCAACACTGCATGTTTTCCATGTCTCCTTAATTAAACACACCTAATTCAGATAATCAGCTCATTAGCTGAGAGTCCAAGACCTGAAAAGGGTGTGTCAGACAAAGAAGACATACAAAATGTGCAGTGCTGGGGAGGCTCCAGGAATGTGTTTGGGAACCCCTGCTTTAGCTCATTTTAATTGAACAAGCAGCAAAAATCTTTTTTTTTTTTCTCAGTGTACTAAAATTTCTAAAACTGAAATAAAAATAAACTATATAGAATTAAACAACAACAAAGACTAATACAAATGACAAAAGTACATAATGTTACTAAATGATTATTTCAATGTAGTAAGAATAAATTAAACATGCCACAATTCTGTTTCATGTATGTAAGATTGTTCAAATCTAATAAATACATTATCAAGTTGGATTTGGACAGCCTGATTTATTGAAACAAAAAAAGNTTTTTTTTTTTTCTCAGTGTACTAAAATTTCTAAAACTGAAATAAAAATAAACTATATAGAATTAAACAACAACAAAGACTAATACTAATGACAAAAGTACATAATGTTACTAAATGATTATTTCAATGTAGTAAGAATAAATTAAGCATGCCACAATTCTGTTTCATGTATGTAAGATTGTTCAAATCTAATAAATACATTATCAAGTTGGATTTGGACAGCCTGATTTATTGAAACAAAAAAAGAAAAGCTGTTTATAAAAACTAAAAACTAATAGATCAAATGAAAATAAAAATAAGATTGCACAGCATAACTATATCAGTCAGTAATTGGCTGTAATCATATTACTTTATTTTTCATTCATAAACTAAATTTTCTATGCTCATTAACTGTTTTTATTATTTTGGATAATTTAAATGAGGTATTTAACACAATTTTAGAAGAAAATTAATAAATGAAATCATGGACAACACTTTATAAAACATATTCACAATATTTAATCATTATGGTGTAAACATTCTGCATATGCCCGCATACACAGTTACAACATATTTAAAATACATGCTTAGAGAGTGGTATAATTTACAGATAAAAACAAAAAAACAACACATATATATATAAAATATATAAATAACATTATATAATATATATATATATATATATATATATANAATTAATGCATCTGTGCAAACATTTGCAGAATACATTCACATTAAGATTTCTCTAGCTTACTTCATTCAGGTTTGTTTTTTTAATTTACACTTTGCAACAAATTACACAAAGGTTTAGTATGTTCAAAATTCTCAAAGGCTGGTGGTTTCAATTTCTTTAGAAATATTCACAAAGTGTATCCTCACAAATTTCAAATAACTTCAATAATGTTCTATGATCTAACCAAACCAGTTCTTTCTGGTGTGTGTTAACACATTATTTGGGTTATTGTGCAAAAAAACAAAATTTTAAAATCCTTCATTCCATCGTTTTTTTGTACAGTTCAGAGGTATATCCAGTAAAACTATGTCAACTAGAAGCTCAAGCTTCTACAAGCTTAAGAATTCTTGCTCAGAATTCTGCGTTTTCTGATCCTCTGCTTTAATGTCAGCGAGATGCGGATGGCTCTCGCTCATGTGAGTGAAGCGATCTTGGAGATACTGGTTTCCCAAGCCCATGATGTGGCCTGTGGCCTGGCGGTGCAGATTAGCGACTTGAGCAGTGAAGTCCAGAGTGAAGGCGAACTTCACCAGCTCTGGTGCCACGACGGTTGGGCAGGTGTTCTTATTTGGAACTTCTGACTGAACATATTGATCAGCCATTTGCTGGAAGGATCTATAGGTGATCCCATTCATATAACTGATTACGGTGCTGTTCCCTTTCAGCTGGAGGGACAGGAGACGAGAAAACATTAGTGGGAAAAAGGAAACAGGTAGACCTCCTTTAAATACCACATTTCATACATTTGAAACTGAAACATTCATTCGCAAAACAAAAGCAAAATGTCTCAGTAATTTTTAGTGATTTCAGAAGGAATGTGAAAGCGATACACTTACCCCGATATCTAGTTTGTCTCCTTCTCGTTTTATCAGTTCTGTGATTCTCCTGATAACCTCTTCTTGTGAGACTATAGAAATATGATAGAAAAATTAAGGAATATTATAAAAGACTGTGTGCTTCGAGCAACAACAAAATCACAAGAAAAAACAACATGAGACTAATGTCTATTTGCTCATTATGCACTCTTTTCGGGTCTTTCAAAAGCTGTATACTGGGTTTCTTTTTTGCTGAACACAAAAGATGATTTTTAAAATAATTTTCCGTACAGTTACAGGTTACGGTGGCGACATCTGTCAAACTCCAAGGGACAAAAATCACCATAAAAGTAGTTCATACAATTTGTGTGCTGTATTCAAAGACTTGGAGCCTTTGTGTGAGAATTTGCAGAATGGAGAACAAGATTTGAGAACGCGGAGCGGAAGTTCAGAAGTCATGGACTCCCCTATTATGGCAGTTTTTGTCCTTCATGGTCACTATGAATTGTTAAATATATGTAAAATTCTCCTTTGTGTTACACTAAAAAAATAACAGCATATGGTTTTGGAACAACATAAGAATTAGCAAATAATTATTAAAACTTTAGTGAAACACTTTCAATTTGCAGCTTTATTGCTTAAGTGATAACCGTTTATTTATCAAATGAAAATTCTGTCAAATTCAGTTGTCCAAACCAGTATGATTTTCTTTTTTGGTGGAACACAAACGAACATATTTTGAAGAATGTTGGTAACCAAAGAGTACTGCAATAGAGACATTTCTCAAAATATCTTCTGTTGTGTTCCACAAAAGAAAGAAAGTGTTTTGAAACAACATGATTACGAGTAAATGTGAGTAAAACGAGTAAAAACATCCATATACTATATCCCTATACTGGTTTGTGGTGTACTTTCTATCAAATATTTAACCCATCTCATTTGCATCATTCAAATATAGTCTATTACAATAACACTCACTCTGGTCTGTTGGTTGAGAAGTGGCACTGTCATCGGCTGGATTGTCTTTCACTTCATGCACGATTTTCTCCAGTTCCTCTGACATTTTCTCATAGTACGAGTTGGTGGGTTCCACCATCGCAACAGCTGTAAAAAGTCAAACTTATTTAGAATTGTTTTCCAATATATGCAACTCCAAACTAATACAAAGAACATGCATAATACAGCTGCACATACATTGAGAAAATCTGAGATACATACATTTTGCAGTGGACATATCTCCACTTCGCCTCCATTTTAACGATCTCCTCTGCGACTTTTTCTTTTTCAAAGATTTTGAGTGGCGCAGGTTGACGTCACCTTTTGATTTGCCATCAGCTAAAGGCAAACAAGACATTTGGGTTGTTGAGGGTTGGGAAAGTGGGAGCTTTTCTTCAGTTCTCTGATGATCTTGTTCCTTTTCATTACTTCCTTTGGAAAAAAAGCTCAAGAAAGTCTTCCATACAGTGGGTTTCTTAGTCTTCTTGCCTTCTTTGTCCTTCCTTTCCACTGTAGAAGACTCTGGCGTCTTTGAATGAATATCTCCAACAGCAACTGTACTTGTTTGGGGGGAAGCATCACTGTTTAGCCCACCATCCTCCTTGCCCTTATCCAAATATTGAAACCACTTCTTGGGTTTGCCATTGGACTTCTGCGACACATTAGAGCCATCATTGCGACGCAGGCTGACTTTCCACTTTTTGGATTTCTTCTCAGAAGGCATCTCCTTTTTGTCCAGTTGTGGTTCAAGGACAGACTCATATCTAATGTCCTCATCTGAGATGGAGGCTTGTGAAGTCAAGTTCAGAGATGTATCGCTGGAATGTCTGCGATCTCTTGTCTTCTGCTCAGTGATGGGGACCCATTTGCGTGATCTGTGCTCCTGCCTCAGAGGACATTGTGAGCCATCGTTAAGGCTGAGACTTCGCTTTACATACACCTCTAGCAACCGTTTCTTATCCTTTTCTCCAACTGACAGCAGCTGAGGGGTATGCTGGGTATTCTGGTCAGCTGAAATGGATGCCATGCTGTCATACTGTAAATAAACAACAATGCCAATTAACACTTATTTTACATAATACATTTGAATCAGAGTTTACTATAAAAAGAAGTTAAAACAGAAAAAGTGCATTATTACTGACAAGTTAATCGTCCAATTCTAATAATTGGCCAAATATTAATCGCTGCATAATATAGGCCAAAGGGCAGCCTCAGTCACGTTCACTATTTTTTTGAATTCCCTTTTGCGTTCCTCAGAAGAATGCCATTGTAAGAGTTTACATGATTTTCTCAACATGCGGAAATGAAGTAAATGAAGTCAAAATTTTACTTTTTGAGTGAACTATCTGTTTAAGAATACCTTTAAATACCATGGCAAGGGCACGCATATATTCAGCTAGCAACGAAAACAAAACAAAATACGATATTAATGCGAACATTACTGGAATGCATCGAAATGTTCGAATAAACCAATTTTAACGAATAAAACAATTATTTGACTTACAATTTCTCGCACTCTCTGATGTTCGTCCTATCTCCAGTGGTGACAGACAGACTGTGCAAAATCTCCGAGGAACCTTCGACGTATAGGCAACGTTTCAAGACGCCCATTTTGAAAGAACCACCTATGAGCAGGCGCTGTGGTGACATCACTCAGGTAGACTGGAAATTGGCTCGTCAGGTGATGTTTACAGTTTCGATGCAGTTTTTTTCTCCATGTTTTAACGACAACAAGGAAATGGTTTAAAATGAAACTATCCCATAATTCCAATTGAATTGGAAGAGGAACTGTTTAAACTAAGTTGTGCAATAATAGCTAATTAAAGCAATAAAACAACTATTAATTTTCTCCAAGTCATGAGTTTGGCTTAAATGCATTTATGCCTAAACCGTGACCCAAAAACAGATTGCATCATTCTGTTGCCTAGTTAGTAGGCCATTTACTGTGTGTTAGATGTCATGTAGCCTACTACACTAAACTGTTTATGAGGCCAAGAAATTCCTGAACCATACTTTGTGTAGAGACAAGATAAGACATGGAAAGTCTGACTCTGGCGCATAAAGAAAATGAAATCAAGACAAAACAAGTGGGTATGGGAACATTCAGGTGTTGCAATATAAAGACATTTTCTGGGAATGGAATTTCTGATTTTGTGAAAAGTAATACTAAATAATGCACTGATATTACCAGACAAAAATTCAGGAAAAAGTTATCCATTATGCTTTAAAGGTGCTAAAGAGGATGTTTTGTTTTATAAATTTTTGCAATATTACTTGAAACTGTCTTTACTAACTGATAAAAGACTATTTATTAGGTGCACGAAAAGGAATAATATTAATATACATCATATGTGCACGAGGTAGGGCCTTAAAAACATCAGCCAATCGTTTACGCGATCATCGCGTAAACGATTGGCCCTCTGGCTTGTCAATCACTGCCATTACGTTCCTTGTGAGAGACGTGCGTGGCTGCGCGCTCCACTAACTTTCCACACTCCACAGGCGCCGCATGCAATGTTTTTGTCAGGAGACAGGAGTAACAACTGCAGATTATGAGTTACCTGCGGTGAGTCCGACATAATGAATCCACTAACACGACACAGCGAATGCCGGTGGTAAACAAACACTCGTGTTCCAATACTCGTGCACGAGTTTTGGGAGGCGTTCCTTCGAAATGAGCTGTGAAGGAGGGGGGTTGTTCTTACGCATGCGCTCATTTCAAAAACTCACTCACAGTGTTTGGTTTCTCAGTCGACGAAAAGATCCTCTGTATCACCTTTAAAGATAGAAGATAAAAACAAAGATATCACATCAGTAACAATTTGGTTTTCAATTGGAAAACATTTAATTTGACCATTAATTTGACTTAACTCTATACATTCACATGTTGTTGCATGGAAATGAAAGAGAGAGAAAATCCATTCAGAGTCAAACATGTTTGTCTGCTGTGCGTTTGTTTACAGGCTGCTTGTCACGAAAAAAGGACTTCAGAATAGATCTTCATCCTTTCATTAAAACAGATGTAACATAATAGAAAGACAATTATATAGTCTGGTGCTAATGATTCATATTTATTGTATTCATAGTAGTTTACTGAATTGTAAAATACATAATAAATACACAACTGCAATAACATCTGTTTGCATATTACATTTATGTCCTAACAGACACTTTCTTACTTTCAAAACATGCAATGAGAGTACATCTATAATGTGTTTGTGATTATTACAAGAATACAAGTGTACCAAAGTGATGGCTTTTACTTTGTATACAGTACCAATACAGAGAGTGTAGGTGTACATTACAGTGGTATCCAGAAATACACTTTTTCATAGCATAGTATATCATAGTACTTCCTGTATGGCTTACATATGCCAGATCCTGTAAAGATACAGTGCCATTCTGTCTGTCTTGATATATATTTCTGCATATCACATACATCTATTTCCATATGTGTAAGATGAATTAACTGAAGGCATCTTTTCTTTGTGGTCCATTTACACTAAACAGTTCAATACTCTGGCCACTAGAGGGCATGAAGTATGTGTGGCAGCTGTTTTACAGTAATCATGACAGTTTCCAAGAAGGGTTGACTTGTTATCTTGTTTTTACTCAATACCTTTTGCATTACTGCACGCACACGTAAAGCCTCTCAGTCTGGGTAATGGTGATTATAATACACATAAATAATGGGAAGAAAATTTTATAGCTGAGAGGCACAGCAATTGCAACACAGCAATCAGCAAGCCATATCTGTCTGTCAGGTGTGGTTTATGGGAAATGCACTATGCAGAGACCTTTGTACAAGGAAGTACCTGATTTGGACTGATGGA
>RJVU01043279.1:588269-599338 GCA_003731715.1 Anabarilius grahami | reverse complement strand
TCCTTGATGAATAGAAAGTTCAAAAGAACAGCATTTATCTGAAATACAAAGCTTCTGTAGCATTATACACTACCGTTCAAAAGTTTGGGGTCAGTAAGAATTTTTATTTTTATATTTTTGAAAAGAAATTAAAGAAATGAATACTTTTAGGATTGCATTAAATCAATCAAAAGTGGCAGTAAAGACATTTATAATGTTACAAAAGATTAGATTTCAGATAAACACTGTTCTTTTGAACTTTCTATTCATCAAATAATCCTGAAACAAAATATTTGTGTACAATATTTGTTACAATTGTACACATTAAATGTTTCTTGAGCAGCAGATCAGCATATTAGAATGATTTCTGAAGGATCATGTGACACTGAAGACTGGAGTAATGATGCTGAAAATTCAGCTTTGCCATCACAGGAATAAATTACTTTGTGAAATATATTCAAATAGAAAACAGTTATTTTAAATTGTAATAATATTTCACAATATTACTGTTTTTACTGTATTTTTAATTAAATAAATGTAGCCTTGGTGAGCAGACGAAACTTCTTTTAAAAACATATTTAAAATACATATACACACACACGTTGTTTACATAATATATGTGTTTGTATATTTATTATGTATATATAATGTATGTGTGTATACACACACATACATTTTTATATATACAGGTGCTGGTCATATAATTAGAATATCATCAAAAAGTTGATTTATTTCACTAATTCCATTCAAAAAGTGAAACTTGTATATTATATTCATTCATTACACACAGACTGATATATTTCAAATGTTTATTTCTTTTAATTTTGATGATTATAACTGACAACTAAGGAAAATCCCAAATTCAGTATCTCAGAAAATTAGAATATTGTGAAAAGGTTCAATATTGAAGACACCTGGTGCCACACTCTAATCAGCTAATTAACTCAAAACACCTGCAAAGGCCTTTAAATGGTCTCTCAGTCTAGTTCTGTAGGCTACACAATCATGGGGAAGACTGCTGACTTGACAGTTGTCCAAAAGACGACCATTGACACCTTGCACAAGGAGGGCAAGACACAAAAGGTCATTGCAAAAGAGGCTGGCTGTTCACAGAGCTCTGTGTCCAAGCACATTAATAGAGAGGCGAAGGGAAGGAAAAGATGTGGTAGAAAAAAGTGTACAAGCAATAGGGATAACCGCACCCTGGAGAGGATTGTGAAACAAAACCCATTCAAAAATGTGGGGGAGATTCACAAAGAGTGGACTGCAGCTGGAGTCAGTGCTTCAAGAACCACTACGCACAGACATATTCAAGACATGGGTTTCAGCTGTCGCATTCCTTGTGTCAAGCCACTCTCGAACAACAGACAGCGTCAGAAGCGTCTCGCCTGGGCTAAAGACAAAAAGGACCGGACTGCTGCTGAGTGGTCCAAAGTTCTGTTCTCTGATGAAAGTAAATTTTGCATTTCCTTTGGAAATCAGGGTCCCAGAGTCTGGAGGAAGAGAGGAGAGGCACACAATTCATGTTGCTTGAGGTCCAGTGTAAAGTTTCCACAGTCAGTGATGGTTTGGGGTGCCATGTCATCTGCTAGTGTTGGTCCTCTGTGTTTTCTGAGGTCCAAGGTCAACGCAGACGTATACCAGGAAGTTTTAGAGCACTTCATGCTTCCTGCTGCTGACCAACTTTATGGAGATGCAGATTTCATTTTCCAACAGGACTTGGCACCTGCACACAGTGCCAAAGCTACCAGTACCTGGTTTAAGGACCATGGTATCCCTGTTCTTAATTGGCCAGCAAACTCGCCTGACCTTAACCCCATAGAAAATCTATGGGGTATTGTGAAGAGGAAGATGCGATATGCCAGACCCAACAATGCAGAAGAGCTGAAGGCCACTATCAGAGCAACCTGGGCTCTCATAACACCTGAGCAGTGCCACAGACTGATCGACTCCATGCCACGCCGCATTGCTGCAGTAATTCAGGCAAAAGGAGCCCCAACTAAGTATTGAGTGCTGTACATGCTCATACTTTTCAGTTGGCCAAGATTTCTAAAAATCCTTTCTTTGTATTGGTCTTAAGTAATATTCAAATTTTCTGAGATACTGAATTTGGGATTTTCCTTAGTTTTAATCATCAAAATTAAAAGAAATAAACATTTGAAATATATCAGTCTGTGTGTAATGAATGAATATAATATACAAGTTTCACTTTTTGAATGGAATTAGTGAAATAAATTAACTTTTTGAGGATATTCTAATTATATGACCAGCACCTGTGTATATATATATACATATATATGTATGTGTGTGTGTGTGTGTCAGCTTTTTAGTACAAATCTTTATTCAGTGTGCCGACGGTAATCCAGATTTTTGTTTAAAAAAAATAAAAAATTCACGAAAGCAGTGCATGTGTAGCTGAGGGCACCAATTTTTCTGTCTTTAATGTTTGATTACTTTTTGTTTAGTTTTGTATGAAAAACATTTGATTTTGTGTTGTGTTGATACATAATCATACAATGAGGATCACACAATGAGTCTCTGTTAAATCACACAATGATGGAGCCATTAAATTTAATATATATTTAATAAAAGGCACTCAGAATATCATGAATAAAATATAGTGCTTAAACAATCAAAATATATCATACAGCCATAGCATACATTCATGAGATGCTAAATGCCATAATGACCGCATAACACTGGCATTATCACCTTCGTCGGTGGGATAATTGTATAAAATCTAAATAGAACTCTCAGGATTTATCGAACAATGACTTTCAATATTACTATTGATATTTTGCCATACTGTGACATAAAATGCATGCTTAAGGGAATATACTTACGTTTTTTTCCATTGACACAATGGAGGGTTGATTTAAATGTCATATTTCAATACCTCTATTCAAAGCATGATCATTTTATCAAATTCATGAATCTCAGTGTTTTCATGCATCTTTTAAAATTTACAACAGCATGATAAAAAGCATTTTAAATTCTATATTGCAATTATATGTTAAGTATCTGAAAAATGCATTGTTAACTGCTGGCATAAGTTTAATTTTCAAGCTTCCCTGAAAAGTGCTGTATTGCTTTGCTTTAGTCAGTGCTGAAATGCTACAATCAAAATTTGCTTTGGAAACAAATATTTGTTCTCTGTATTTTTTCAACTTTGCTTTTTACAAAAACATGCAAATGTGCAATATGTTTTATGCGAATAAAGCAGGAAATATATCCTCATAAAAGCGAATTCCTGCAATAAAGAAACATCAAGTTATGGAGCACAGATTTCTATAGGCATAGTGTAATCACTAAAATTAAAACAGTTGTCGTGATGAGCGTAACAGATCGAACTCTTACTCCAAAGTCTTGTACTCTTATGAAAGACAATAATATCTCATAAGTAAAAATCTATTGCAATCATGGGCAAAGACAGACTTATGCTTATTAGCATGACAAAAACTTTGTGTAATTGTTTTCATGTAGCTATGAATGTTACTAATATGCTTGTAAGATAATTCTTCCTGTTCTGTTCATAATATAAATTGGTTACATTGTGTAAGTCCTGATGTTGCAAACATTTACAAGTAAGTCTTTAGGCTGGATGATATATTCACTGCAATCTTTTCCATATTTTAGTAGTGGCTGATCGCTCATTGGTTTCACTATACATTACATGCACTGTGCAATCATGCTCTCTGCCTTAATGGCTTGTCAACTCAGCTTAAATTAGTGTGATACAATTGAAATCTGTTCTTAAATAACACTTGTTGCCTCCAACAGCAGAACCAACCTAAATGAAAGCTTCTTTTATGTGTACTCCGTTTGAACGTCGTCTCGTTTTAGTGTCTAACCCATATAAATTCATGCTTAAATTCTTGTGCGTTTTCCAGCCATACATATCGATGTGCATAACAAGTAAGGCTGATAGTAGGCCAATAAAGCCTTTAGTTAAAGGAATAAGTGCTGTGTATCCTACTGGCTATCATCAATGCTTTCATATAGATTTGGTCAGACAAGAGACAAGATATGATATGAAATTGCCAAGAAAAGGTATGTACAAAAACTTTGTCAGCATATAAAGATTAAAAAAAAAAAATAAAAATCTCACCCTAAAGATAGAGTTAGTGTCTCGTTCTGTGTGTATACTGACAAAAATAGAAACACCAGAGGAAATGTGGGACGAGCAGCAAGCAGATGCTGCCACAGCACGGTGGGTCATCCAAATATAACATACTTGCATGCGTAAGATACTGTATTTAAATTCAAAACAGACCTGATTATGAATGACAACTACCAGGGCTGTTAAGAGGAGACATTCGGTGACATTGAAAGATGGATAACAGTTTGGCATAAGCTTTTTCTCTCACAAGCAGCAGGGACAAAAGGTGATGTCAGTGCAAAACTCTAAAGGAACGTCAACATCAGCAAAAGGTGGTGCTGGGTGGATGCTCAGAGTGCAGATTCATGATTCCTCGGCATTAATTTGAGGGACTCGGCAACACAGGCACTTAATCGCGATTAATTAAATGCTTGTTTTGACCTCAGTCAAACGCAGCCGTTTGCCTCGTAAATGATGACGAGTACTTTTTTTTTGTCTTCTGTGATTCATATTCCTTTTTCAGTTCAGTGCATTTCAGTTTGTATTACAGTAAAGCCTTAAAGGGATGTTCCTTACAATATTTTTTGCTTCCTTTTTGTAGATAGTGCTTCTGAGGTTTTATAGTCATCCATCTGTGTTTTTAGCAGCCTTTGGCTAAAACAGCATCCTGTTCGAGTTCTCCCATTGAAACAGCACATTCTGCAAAGGTACTGTTGGTATATGCATAGCATTAGGTATATATGTAGAACTCTTAAGCAGTTGTCAAACCATAAAACTGAGAGTTTCTAAGTGCATTGTTGTACAGTCATTATTGCTAGTCATGTGAAATATACCAATCCTTATGGAATGCCATTTTTTCCTGTCTGCCAATTCCCATTGCTCTTGTCCAGCGAGTAATTGCTTTCATACTTCTCCTCAGCGCTGCTTTTCTGATTTGCAGCAGCCTCAGCAGCAGCGTCAATCACGATTTTGTCCGCCTGCTCCGTTTCACGATGGTAGAAGTAGTTGAAGTTGGAGACGATGACGGGAACGGGAAGTGCAATGGTCAGCACACCAGCAATGGCACAGAGGATCCCAACCATCTTCCCCCCCAATGTGATAGGGCACATGTCACCGTAGCCAACCGTCGTCATAGTGACCACAGCCCACCAGAATCCTTCCGGGATGCTCACAAACTGAGTATCAGGTTCGTCAACCTCAGCAAAGTAAATGGCACTGGAGAAGAGGATGACGCCAATGAAGAGGAAGAAAATAAGCAAGCCCAGCTCCCTCATGCTGGCCTTCAGGGTTTGGCCTAAAATCTGTAGGCCCTTGGAATGGCGGGACAGCTTGAAGATCCTGAAGACACGCACTAATCGGATGACACGTAGCGTGGCCAGAGACATGTTCTGGCCGGCGGTGGGGTCTTCTCCATGGGTGGCCATCAGTTCCGTTACGACGGTAATGAAGTAGGGCATAATGGACACAATGTCAATGACATTCATGATATTGCTGAAAAATTCACTTTTGCTAGGGCACACCACGAAGCGTACCCCAAGTTCAAAACAGAACCAAATGATACAGATGCTCTCCACCACAAAGAAGGGGTCAGTAAAGACAGAGGCCAAGGCCTTAGGATGAGGAGTAGGGTACAAGAGCGTGCCATTGGCGTCACGGGTTAAGTTGACAAACGCAGGTAAAAATTCACGTTCGTCACGGAACTCTGGGAGCGTCTCCAGGCAGAAGATACAAATAGATATAGTGATGACAAAAACAGACACTAAGGCCACTGACCTGGCAGCGCTGGAGCTCTCTGGGTACTCAAAGAGCAGCCAAAATTGACGGTGAATCTCACTGGTTGGGAGTTGAGGCTCAGGCTCTCTGATGAAACCTTCATCTTCCCTGAACTGTTCCATGACCTCATGCCCCAGTCGATAGAACACTATCTCATCCGCAAACACATCCAATGGCACGTTTGCCGGCCTCCGAATCTTACCTCCGGACTGATAGAAATACAAGATCCCATCGAAGCTCGGGCGGTTGCGATCAAAGAAATATTCGTTCCTCATGGGGTCAAAGTAGTCAATCCTTCTCATGGGGTCTCCCAGCAAGGTATCTGGGAACTGATTCAAAGTTTTGAGTGTTGTCTCGTACATCATCCCTGAGACATTGATAACCACTTTTTGTTCGCCCTCTTCGAGTTTCTGCTTTTCTGCAAAGTAGTCCTCGCTACAATCCTTGTCTACTTTTCCTAGGAGAGCCTCATTGGGACTGCCCTCGCTGCTCATCAGAACCTTCCAGTTGGAGATCAGACTGTTGCAGCTCGAAGTTCCTTTCTTGCTGAGTGTTGGTGGAGAGGCAGGTGAGTGCCTTGGACGTCTTCCTCTCTGAGGTGAGTGTGTGGGTGAATTTATGCCACAGGTCCCCTGTTTTGGTTCCGGGGCATCTGAGGTGGGTGAGGTCGGATATCCTGAGTCGCTCGGGTCTCCCAGGTTGATTCCAATGTCGTCTAGGTTCTCAAAGTTGACTAGAGGAACCTCCATGGCCTCCCTCCCCTCCCTGGGGCTGAGCTCAGGCTCCTAACCCAGGATGAAATGACAGACAAGCAGCCAAAAGCCCAGGCCAGCCAGCCCACTGTGCACCTCAAAGTGCGAAGAGATCAGGGAAGATTCAGGCTGGTTCTGCAGCAGAGAGCCGAATCCCAAGATAGTGTCACCTGATCTGCAGATAAAGACAAAGGGAACAAACCAGTTGTGTTATTGCATGGAAGATAAGGTTGCACCTTAGTCAGGCTAGGAAACAAAGCAATCTAAAGTAATGTAAACTCTACAACAAGACAACGAAAAAGGAACAAATAGAGATTTTATTTTTAGCACCATTATTTTAAGCAAAGTGTAAAATCGTAGCTAACATGATGCACACACCTGCAGTCCATTCAAAATTAAGCATACACATTATAGGTTAAAATTAAGATCCTCATCATTTATTCACCATCTTTTTGTTTTAAATCTGTTTGACCTTCTTTTCGAGGCTTTCAAAACTATCATGAAAGTATAATGAAAGTCTTGAGCGCGATATTCCACGTCTTCTGAAGCTTTGTATGAGGAACAGACTGAAATGTAATAGTGACTTTAACAGTCATCGGATCATTTTGATGTGTTAACAAATCATTCAAACCTGCCTTGCTAGTTAAATCAACCAATTCACTGAAATATTTAACCCAAAGGAACAACACCTCTACCAAATGAATCAGTTGGCTCTACTTTTCTCACAAACTCTCATTTACACCAAAAAAGTGCTGAAGCATATGTCATGAATGATTTTCAGTGAATAATGATTTAATTGAACAAATATTGTGATACTTTAATGGCACTTTTTAAGTTATACAGGTTTAATAGCGTATATCATATCATTAGGGTGAGTAAATGATGACAGAATTTTCATTTTTGAATAAACTAATACTGTAAGGATATATAACTAATAGATACAACTAATAGCATTAGTCTCTCCTTGAAAACTCCTTGAATGTGCCCAAACAAACATAAATAATGCATTCAAACTGAACATGTTTTCCTGTTCTCTCTGTCTACTGCCAAGTGTGCTTGAGAGCTGAGAACGGCACTTAATCATCATTTCTCCCTTATGGCCTCACATTGCAACACACACACAATTGAATTCACATCTTCTGTTTTGTAGTACAGGCATTAAAACAGCAGTAGACCTGTACCTGCACTGCTGCGTTGCATATGGAATTATAATTGGTTAACAAAAGAGACCTTTGTCAGATTCAGAAATTGTAAGCAGACACAAACCTGTGCTTACGGACATAATTGACATGAGTTTTGGGAGAGAGTCCGAAAATTTTAAGAAATTCAACCCTCCAGAATCAAACATAAACTTTAAGGTTAGTTCACCAAAAAATGAAAAAATAGTAATCAATTATTCACCCTTATGCCGTTCCAAACCCGTAAGACATTTTCGTTAATCTTCGAAACACAAATGAAGATATTTTAAATGAAATCTTAAGAGATTTCTGTCCCTCCATTGACAGTCCACACAACTCAGAGATTTGACAACTCAGAACTCACAACTCATAAATATTTATCAGCGAACAAACAGGAGCTCAACCATACTTGCTTGATGTGCAAGAACAAAACGTATTAATTCTCATATGAGAATTTACCTTATTGGTTCTAACACGTCTGGCAAGCATTTGAGCTTCCGTTTACCATATCTGACGTGTGCATTGATGAATGTTTATATGTGAATAAAAGCCTAAATTCAATCTGTTCATCATATGTGACCGTGGACCACAAAACCATTTGAGTCATAAGGGTCAATTTTTTTGAAATTGAGATTTATACATCATCTGAAAGCTGAATAAATCAGCTTTCCATTGATGTATGGTTTGTTAGGATATTTGGTCGAGATACAACTATTTGAAAATCTGGAATCTGAGGGTGCAAAAAAATCAAAATATTGAGAACATCTCCTTTAAAGGTATCAAAATGAAGTACTTAGCAATGCATATTACTCATGAAGGGAATTAAATGCAATATTTACAGTAGGAAATTTACAAAATATTTTCATGGAACATGATCTTTACTTAATATCCTAATGATTTTTGGCACAAAAGAAAAATCGATAATTTTGACCCATACAATGTATTGTTGGCTATTGCTACAAATATACCCATGCGACTTATGACTGGTTTTGTGTTCCAGGATCACATATAAAGTGATCGTGTGTCTTCAGAAAATTTGGACCATACCACTCAATTCATATGGATTAGTTTCACGATCCCTTTATAAACTTTTTGAAGCGTCGAAGAGGTAGTTGCGTAGCTGTCATTGATGGCACCGAAATCTCTGAGATTTCATTAAAAATATCTTCATTTGTGTTTTGAAGATGAACGAAAGTCTTACGGGCTTGGAACGACATGAGGGTGAGTAAATGATTACAGAATTTTCATTTTTGGGTGAACTAACCCTTTAATGTTTCATGTTTCATGTTTAATATTAATATTCATGTTAGTATTTTTGATAGCTTCTGTGCAATCGGTTCCCATAAACAGTAATTTTGACTCATTAATCAAATACAACGAACATTACAAAGAAACCAAAATTTATTTGATTTATTTTTTTATTTACAAAAGACACTTATTAATTTAATTGATTCCATATAAAATGTGTTATTTAAGCTGTAAAATTGCTTCAATCATTATTTTATCTGTGGGACTACTGTTCTATGTGGATGAACTTCTTATCTGTTACCAGTAGGTGGAGTTTCAGGTATTCAGGTACAGTATTTCAGCAATGTGTGTTACATCACTTCCTTTTCTGTTATCCTTGCACATATCGAGTGAAAGTGACTGTTTACCAGCTTTACATATTCACAAAATTAGTTGAGTTTTAATTTCAAGTAATTACACTAATTTTATGTTATTTTTTATTTATTATTATTATTTTTGAGTTTATTCTAAAGCAATTNGAGTTTATTCTAAAGCAATTGCCCCATTAACTTCCATTTTAATTATAATGTGAAGTTTTCTGTGCATTATGTTTTAACGGAGTAGCAATTGACTGTTGCAGCCAAATAGTTTTTGTAATGTTAATGGTTGTTAACTTATAAGTAATATGTATTATTTTTTTAATTCATGTAAACATAACTTAAGTTGTATAAGTTATTTATACCAATTGAAAGTACAACATCAAGAGCGATCTTATATGCACCAGTGACCTACATTACAATATTAGTTAAAGTAATTATTATTGTTTGTACAATGTGATGGGTGAGTAAAAATTATTTTCAGTGTTAATTGACAGCATCTATGACATTTTATGTTGTTCAACCCAGAACATTCCATTTAATATACACATTCAACATTCCAAATCTGACTAAAGCCGCTTTTGTATTCCAGTACTGTTCCTCTCAGGGTCTGCCTCCTGCCAGGGTCAAAGGTACAGGTCAAAGGTGTAGTTCAGGCCTCTTATCTACAGCGTTCTATTTTCCAGAGTTTAATAGAGACAGGTAACCATAACCTGAACAGAGGATTTAAACAGCTACCCCTGGTACCACTTGACACCATAGAACCCACAGCCGCCAAAGAGAAAAGCTTCTGGCTCCATGACAGCTTGTGTGGCTACACTGGAAGGTAACGCACACCTCTCACCTTCGCTCCGCGTTATATTCCATTGACCCTATTAGTATACAGCAGGGCCTATCTTTTCCATTGTCAGAGGAGTATTGTTGGATGGGTGGGTTACATGAGCGTTCTGTTTCATTTGGCCACATTTTTTAGAGCATTGGCAAGATGCACCTAGTTTATATGGTAAGTTCATGTCTGCAGTGCTGGTGTTTAGTTTTGCAGGAAAAGTTTCAAACTGCCCAAGGATGAATAACCGCATCACACTGCTTAAACTGTTACTGTTATAAACCCATCTGTAGCGGCCAAATATCTATGACACTGTACAGTATCTGCATCTACCTTAAAGGGATAGTTCACCCAAAATTAATTTCTCATTTTTTTCCCAAACCAAAATGAATGTCATCCTTCTGCAGAACACAAAAGACAATTTTTTTGTCTGTACAATGAAAGTTATTGGATTCAATGTTGTTTACAACATTTTTCAAAATATATTCTTTTATGTTCCATAGAAGAAATAAGAGTTTGGACGAACTTGAGGGTGATTAAATGATCACAGAGCTTACATATATTCTATTCAAGAAACATTGTTTTTACGCATTTTGCGTCTAAAATGTTCTCTACTGCCTTTATTTTCCCAGTATACTCTCAGACAGACTTATGTTACACAACTGTAATATTTTGCGCTGCCATTGTTAACCATATCCCGTGCACTTTGCACCTTTTGTTTATTTATTATTTATTGTACTTCTTTATATTTATTTATTTCCTACATTATTCAACTGTAACTGCTACGACCTTGTGAAAGCAAAGGAAACTAATCTCATTATACCTGTTCAATGACAATAAGGAATTCAGTGAGACTTA
>RJVU01043279.1:574150-588160 GCA_003731715.1 Anabarilius grahami | reverse complement strand
ACAGTTATGTTGCGAGGACAGGTTGGACAAAGGTTACAAGTGACAAACAAATGCTTCCGTCCTTATCCTGCAGTGCTTAGTCTGGAGAAAATGCTGAAGATGTGAAAACGCACCACGGACAGAGATGACATCTATATCCTTCAAATGCGTGTGAGTGTGTGTGTGTGTGTGTGTGTGTGTGCTCGCGTGTGTCTTGAAGATTGATCACCAATGTTTGGGAAAGTTTCCTCACATGCATCACAGGTACAAACCCATTGTTTTGTTTTAAGCACCTCTGGGGCTGGTCACCACCATGTGCACGTGTACAGGCACATTATATAAGTACTGTACTGTATGTGCTAGATTGTATGTATAACTTTGTGAAAATACGGTATCATGTATCTGAATCATCACAAATCATCCTCCTGGCTCGAATCACAGAAATATAATTAGACAATATGCTATAGCTGTCTTAGTCTCAAGTCGGACAGATATTACCTGATTTGTAGCAGCACAGAAGGCTGTCTAACATACATTTTCAGCTTAAAGAGTTAGTTCACCTGTCATCGTTTACTCTCATGTCGTTTCAAGCTGTATGATTTTCTTTCCTCTGTGGGACACAAAGATATTTTTTTCAAGAATGTTTTGGTGACTATGGACTTCTATTGTATGGTCAAAAACAAAACAGACATTTCTCAAAATATCTTCTTTTCTGTTCCACAGAAAGTCATTCAGCTTGGAATGACGTAAGGGAGAGTAAATTATGACATAATTGTTATTTTTAGAAGATCTCTCCTTTTAAGTGGAAAATGTATATGTTAGACGTGCTGCTACAAATCAGGTAATATCTGTCTGATAAAGGGACATTATCCCTTTAAAGTATTTGAATACATTAAAATTAAGTATATAGTAGTTATAATGAACCACATAATTCAAAGATTTACTAACACAGATATTTAAATTTACATATCTAATTACATTTTCATTCCAAACATCCCTCAACTTCTTGATCAAAACCAGCATCAAGCCTACTGGTTATAATGAACCACATAATTCAAAGATTTACTAACACTGATATTTAAATTTACATATATACAATTGAGTCATAAACTTTCTTTCGGTCAGGGTCCAATTCTCACTATTAACTAACTATTAACTACAACCTTTGCCTCAAAAAACTCCAAATTACTGTTTATTAATAGTTAGTAAGGTAGTTGTTAAGTTTAGGTATTGGGTAGAATTAAGGGATGTAGAATATGAGCATGCAGAATAAGGCATTAATGTGCTTTATAAGTATTAATAAACAGCCAATATCCTAGTAATATGCATGCTAATAAGCAACTAGTCTTACCCAATTTTAATTCCAAATATCCCTCAACGTCTTGCTCAAATCCAACATCAAACCAAACAACAAACTATTTCTAATTCTAACCTTTATCTCACTCCTCAGTTCTTAAAGCTCGATATACAATCAGATCTCACAGCGCATACTGTATAAAATAATGTTGACAGAGAGAACACAAGATCTTATTTTATCTTTCTTAACTTCCGTAACAGCTCCATTCACATCCAATGAATTCTTTTCTATCAAAATTTGATCGAAAGTCTTACTAAGAACCATATCCTTTCAATAACAGCATCCAAAGGACAGAAATCACATGCTTAAGCCCATTTATAAAAACAAACACGGACAAACGCTCAAAGAAATACCCACCAGGAAGAACCTCTGGGGTAGGACGGTCCTTCTGTGAGCACTCTGATCCAGGATGAGTGGGGCTCCTCTTTTTGCCTCTGTCCCTCTCTAGCCTTGCTCCTCTTCTCAGCCTGCATTGCAATCAGATTTCTGCACACCCTTGTGTTCTGTTTAAGCTCGCTCTCTTTCAGTAATCTTATGCCTCCTGAGTAACTTGAGACCCACGGCTGCCATCAGGGAGACGCACGAGCTCACACACACACCTTACCTTTCGCATCTGGCTTGGCTTTAAACCTTAGACCAGGTTCTCCTTTCTGTGTGCGTCTCTCTCGCTTTCTGTCTGTCTCTACTCGGGTGCCGAAGTGTTGGGGTGTCAGAGGAGGACCCCACAGTGCTGGAGCCGGCAAGAGCTCTGCTTGGCAAACAGCGCTGAGTAAAGGACGGCGGGACTTGAGCTCCTGCAGAGTAAGCAAACAGAGCAACATCTCCAGGGCGCGAGAGCACGCACACACATACACGCACTCGCAGACTCACAATTACTCTCACTCACACTCGTAAGTTACATAGACGTACAGTATGCAGTTACACAGACACTAGCATACTACAGTACTAATACTATTACAACTTAGAATGTGCAAATTTTCAAGTTTATACTTAGAAAAGTGCAAAGGAACAGCACTCAACATTAAAATTCCAACTTGGAAACCTTTAGTTTCACGGAACTGCACAGCAAACATCCCGGCACTGAGAAAGATGAACTCAGTTAATGGTGAACATTGACTTTAAAGCAAATAAATTACATTTATGAGTTAATTTTTACATTACGTGATATTTGTAGAGACAGATGAAATATCAAGTACGATTATCCCATCTGGCTTTGAATGGAACATAGCATTATTGTGTAGAATATTGTATTTCACGGTGCAATGTGCTTTGACTTTTACCTTCCAGTGTGATGGATGAAAAGGAAGTAATATCCATTACATTCTCTTTCTTGACTCATTTGATGGCCAAATGGTCATTTTTACATACACTACTGTTCAAAAGTTTGGGGTCATTAAGATTTTTTAAATGTTTTTGAACAAAGTCTCTTATGCTCACAGAGGCTGCATTTCTTTTATCAAAAATACAGTAAATTTGTGAAATATTATTACAATATTTTTAATATATTACTCTAGTCTTAAGTGTCACATGATCCTTCAAATAATCAATCATTCTAATATGCTGATTTGCTGCGCAAGAAACATGTCTTATTTTTATCAGTGCTGAAAACAGCTTAATTTTTTTATGGAAACTTTGACGGTTTTTGGGGGGATTGTTTGATGAATAGAAAGTTTAAAAAAAAAATTTGCTAAATCAAAGTATTAATTTCTTTTAAAAAAACTTACTGACCCCAAACTTAGAAGCGGTAGTGTAAAATTGGATTAAAGGGGACCTATAATGTCCCTTTTACAAGATGTAATACAAGTCTCTGGTGTCCGCAGAATGTGTCTGTGAAGTTTCAGCTCAAAATACCCCAGAGATCACTTATTATAGCTTGTCAAATTTGCCCCTATTTGGGTGCGAGCAAAAACACGCTGTTTTTGTGTGTGTCCCTTTAAATGCAAATGAGCTGCTGCTGCCAGCCCCCTTTCCAGAAAAGGGCGGAGCTTTAACAGCTCGTGCTTCGGTTGCTCAACAAAAACAAAGCTGGAGAATCTCACTCAGTAACGGTGTTCAGCCTTACATTGTTCAAACCGGAGTCGACACTGATGGAGAGACTCAGGAAGAAGTTACAACTTTTAGAATGCAACTGGAATGTTTCTGAATGGTTAGTGGATAAATGTATGTAGTTGCTGTGGAGTTGATTCAACTCATCGACTAGCATGTGTTGATTTGACCCTCGTTTGTGAAGCGTCGTAAAATGACGGCATGGCAGCAACACTTTTCCTCTTCTCTAAAGCAGCCCAACATGGCCTCACCCCCTTTGTTGCGTGTTCCCGGAGGCAGGGTTTATGTAAATTTTAGGGTTAGTGATGTCACTAATCCAGGAAGAAACTCACTGTAGTCCCTACCAGCCATGTGTTGTAGTCCTTAAAAAGCGATTTCTGTAAAAGAAAATATCATCCTTTGCATTGAACTTTGAGTGTCGTAACTGTGCAGATGTTGTTTACGCTCTAACAGCAAAATTACACTCTAACTAAAGTTAAAAAAGTGAAATCATAATCAACCACCCCTTTAAATTCAGCGCTGAAATAAACATACACTGTATAAGGTCATATGACAATAATGTGGTATACAACTGATTAAATTATTGTGGAACAAAGCATATTGTTTCACTTAATAATAATATATGATTTACAGTATATAGTGTTCAGTAAGTAGTGAGCTAGTGTTCTATTCTGAACATTGCCACACTTTTTAATGTGCAGGAAAACAAACACACACACATATTTGTATAATGCACACATCACATATGTTTTGGCCTCTTTTCATCATATCAGCTCAGGGGACCTGAATTGGCATCACTGTCAAACACATAAGCACACAAATTTACACACACTGTAACTCGAATAGAAACACACACAAATCACATCACATACATCTCAGGCTCCTTCCTCCCCCATCAGCTCAGGAGACCTGACTCGGCACCCAGTATCGCTGTCAAACACACACAGGCGCGTACACTCACACACACACACACACACACAAACATCTGCAGCAGTGCTCGGCAGCGATTCAGCTACACAGCGCTGTCCAGAACTTTAAACTGCTTATACAGGAGATCCAGTGCAATTCTGTTTAGAGTCCAGAGGCAGAAGTGAAAGGGGCCATTCATCAAGTCTTCTTTTAGCTATTTGCTGATGTCTGGCAACTGCAAATGAGACATACAAAAGGTAAGAATGTATCTAAAAGTGCTGCAGGACACTGATTTGCTTCCAGACAATCTGCATGTCTCTATAAATGTTCAGCAGAGCCTGAGTAAGGGTTTTGAGTAGGTCGCCAAAAAGTGCTGAATGGTCCACTGTGAAACTCAAACAAAAGGTTAGGAGAAGTTGAATGTCACCCAATTATTGATTGACGGAGGGCCGTGAGACATTGGTGTCCTAAGTGTTCGCTGTATCAGTTGATTGAATATGTGCTAACCCATCATACTTTGAACAACGTGAATTCATGTCATGCTTTAGTTTCAGGGACGACACCACCACGGATCGTTCATGGACTGCCTGATGCATGTTGAACAACAGTGGCTGGCGTTTTGCAGTTACCGAAAGTTTGGGTGCACAGGTTTTTGACTGCTTTATCTTGTCATGTTTACAAAGGTACGTAACAGGCTACTGCTGTAATGGTCAGCTAGTCGTTCAACTTGTGTTTCGTGCATGAGTTTTGGAGCTGCAGTCCATAACATCTTTTGGTTAAAAATGATCTAAAATCAATTTTTGAGCAAGTACATAACCAGCCAGTGTTCAAAACTATCTCCTTACCTTAGCCCAATTCACAACGATAAGCTTGTAGTAATGTTTTATAATATGGGTATTACTTGTAGGTTTCCGCGGGAAATTCGAGCATGCCGCTGTTCGTCTTTTCCTCATTATGTTACGTCTGTTTACATAAAGAAGGAATCCCAGCTAGTAGGCTATATCAGGCTATGCGAGGCGGATCATTTATAACCTTTTCTCACAGCAGCTGCAATAATAAAAGTTATCATTTTGATGGAGAATTGTATGGTATTACAAATTAACGATAGAGATGAGACTTTACAGAAACTGAAATTACTAATACACCCTAAATACATGTAGTAATGCAATGCTGATGCTGTTAACATGAACAATTTGAGAACAAAGTATAACAATAATAATAATTTGTATGGTTTGATGTGATATGAGCTAAGCAATCGATAGATTTAATCACCATTGGTAGAGTGATTTATTGTAATGCTTTTTTTTCCTCAGTTGATCAGAACAAAAGAGGCAGACTTGTTACTTGTTCGGATTACATTTTCCGGTGAAAATTCTTATTTTGGACATGCTTCCAAGACTACAATCTGTGATTCCGAAGTACAGTATCCACCGCTGCAGTGACTGACAGCCACACATTCTCCTCAAAACGTTAGCTTTATCCACGCGGAGGAGCCGTGCCGATGCACAACCCACGTAAAGATGATAATTATGCAAATAACTGCAATTGCAGGTTTCAAACAGAGATGGCGACAAAGAGGCAAAACTTACGGACTGCAGCTTTAAGATGGCGTGTGAAATTCAAAATTGATTAAATATTTAAAAACCATACTGTTGTGCTGTTTTTGGTCACAGGAATTTGTTCTGTGTGAACGCTCCCCTTTAAGCCAGGAACACACCAAGCCGACGGTCGGCCGTTGAGCAGTTTTTGTTCGTCGGACGACTACGTTTTTTCAGTGTGTTCTGCACCGTCGGCTGAAGTTGGTCCTCGTCGCGTTTTTTTCGGCCAATTCGACATGTTGTACCGGCGTCGGAGATCATTTTGATTGGCTGTTAAGCTATTGCCACCTGCTGGTACGGAAAGGCATTTCTTCTTACGCAGGTGCAGAACGGATGTGCTACTTGGCCGTCGATGTCGAGCGTCGGTTTGGTGTGTCAGGGCAACTTTGGACCCAGACGCTGCCGACGTGAGCTAACCCCGCAGTCTGCTTTCGTCGCCACTAGTTCGTTGGCGTCGGCTTGGTGTGTTCCAGGATTTAGAAGTGCGTCTGTTCGGTTTCCTGTACACCAAATAATCTATGTTGTTATCATAAGACACTTTAAAAAAAATAAATGCTGCATTGAACATTGGTTGAGTCATCCAAATTTACGGCATAAGTTGTGCATTTTTATGAAGGCATAAGCAGTTCACAATTTGTAAACTTTTAAAAAACTTTCTGTTCAAATGGGCTATTGCTTTGTATTTGGGCCAGAATAAGATGAAAAATGTACAATGTTTATAGTTAAAAGTCTCACTATGTGAAACTACATCCCTCAAACATATTAGTGTCAAAATTACAATCAATATTATTAAGAAAATGTCCTATTTGTTGCCCCCTGCATTTAATGGACCACCCAGGCCTGTGCACTCAAAGCGCTAGAGAACTGATCCTTCGGCACTCATTTTGTTACATAACACCTGAATTGATTCAGTAGTCTTGTTCTCATTCACTGTGTACATCATTCATTGTAAAGCTGAGGTTTCTACGTCTTGTTGTCGTTTTCAACAACACGTGCTTCAAAACAACACGTGACTTTTGTTTGACGCACAATAACCACACCTGGGAAAAACAGTCACGAGTCAAATTTCATCTAAGCTGATTCAAACACAGTTGGCAGTTTTTGTGTCAACTAAAGTAGCTACTGAGAATTAATTTGAGCTTGTCTATGCATATGATAATGGCATACAAAGGACTGTGAGGGGCAATTAGTGCAGTGTCATATTCCATATAAGAGCAAAATCCCTCATTCTACATCCCAGGGTTCCTGCGCCCCGGAAGGCTGACTGTAATTCATTCTTGACGTCCTTGCCAACTTAAGCAGAACTGGTGCCAGGAGGCGAGGGTTCACTAGATTAACAGAATGAACGCCCAGTCATGAATTTGAAACGGGAGACAGAAAGAGATAAAAATGAGAAAGAATGTAATCTACTGCAATCTTGCCTGACAAAAAACAGTAAAGAGGGAAAGCTTCTCCAGTCAGGTGTTTTTTTTAATCATAATGGAAAAGGTGGAGGACTGATGTTTTGCAAGGGTTAGTATTTACTTTTTTTCTTGTCTTGAGATAAGTAAATGATTTTGACTAGTTTAATAAATATATATATATTTTTTTAATTTTTTATTATTATTATCATTGTAATAATTATAAAAAAGTAAATTTAATCTAATTGTAAGCAATGTGTATATGCAGTATGTATATAAAGTATGTATGTGTATATATATATGTATATGTATATGTATATGTATATATATATATATATATTATTATATTGCCAAAAGTATTGGGACACCCCTCCAAATCATTGAATTCGGGTGTTCCAATCCCTTCCATGGCCACAGCTGTATAAAATCAAGCACCTAGGCATGCAGACTGCTTCTACAAACATTTGTGAAAGAACGGGTTGATCTCAGGAGCTCAGTGAATTCAAGTGTGGTACCGTGATAGGTTGCCACCTGTGCAATAAGTCCATTCGTGAAATTTCCTCACTACTAAATATTCTACGGTCAACTGTTAGTGGTCTCATAACAAAGTGGAAGCAATTGGGAACAACAGCAACTCAGCCATGAAGTGGTAGGCCACGTAAAATCACAGAGCGGGGTCAGCGCATGCTGAGGCACACAGTGCGCAGAAGTCGCCAACTTTCTGTAGAGTCAATAGCTACAGACCTCCAAACTTCATGTGTCCTTCAGATTAGCTCAAGAACAGTGCATAGAGAGCTTCATGGAATGGGTTTCCATGGCCGAGCAGCTGCATCCAAGCCTTACATCACCAAGTGCAATGCAAAGCGTCGGATGCAGTGGTGTAAAGCACGCCGCCACTGGACTCTAGAGCAGTGGAGACGTGTTCTCTGGAGTGACAAATCACACTTCTCTGTCTGGCAATCCGACGGACGAGTCTGGGTTTGGAGGTTGCCAGGAGAACGGTACTTGCCTGACTGCATTGTGCCAAGTGTTAAGTTTGGTGGAGGGGTTTTTCAGGGGTTGGGCTTGGTCCCTTAGTTCCAGTGAAAGGAACTCTCGTCCAACATCACTGCCTGACCTCACAAATGCGCTTCTTGAACAATGGTCAAAAATTCCCATAAACACTCCTAAACCTTGTGGAAAGCCTTCCCAGAAGAGTTGAGGCTGTTATAGCTACAAAGGGTGGGCCAACTCCATATTAAACCCTACGGATTAAGACTGGTCATGTGCACGTAAAGGCAGGTGTCCCAAAACATTTGGCAATATGGCGTGTGTATATATATATACACAGTGGGTACGGGAAGTATTCAGACCCCCTTGAATTTTTCACTCTGTTATATTGCAGACATTTGCTAAAATCATTTAAGTTCATTTTTTTTCCTCATTAATGTACACACAGCACCCCATATTGACTGAAAAACACAGAATTGTTGACATTTTTGCAGATTTATTAAAAAAGAAAAACTGAAATATCACATGGTCCTAAGTATTCAGACCCTTTGCTCAGTATTTAGTAGAAGCACCCTTTTGATCTAATACAGCCATGAGTCTTTTTGGGAAAGATGCAACAAGTTTTTCACACCTGGATTTGGGGATCCTCTGCCATTCCTCCTTGCAGATCCTCTCCAGTTCTGTCAGGTTGGATGGTAAACGTTGGTGGACAGCCATTTTTAGGTCTCTCCAGAGATGCTCAATTGGGTTTAAGTCAGGGCTCTGGCTGGGCCATTCAAGAACAGTCACGGAGTTGTTGTGAAGCCACTCCTTCGTTATTTTAGCTGTGTGCTTAGGGTCATTGTCTTGTTGGAAGGTAAACCCTCGGCCCAGTCTTGAGGTCCTGAGCACTCTGGAGAAGGTTTTCGTCCAGGATATCCCTGTACTTGGCCGCATTCATCTTTCCCTCGATTGCAACCAGTCGTCCTGTCCCTGCAGCTGAAAAACACCCCCACAGCATGATGCTGCCACCACCATGCTTCACTGTTGGGACTGTATTGGACAGGTGATGAGCAGTGCCTGGTTTTCTCCACACATACCGCTTAGAATTAAGGCCAAAAAGTTCTATCTTGGTCTCATCAGACCAGAGAATCTTATTTCTCACCATCTTGGAGTCCTTCAGGTGTTTTTTAGCAAACTCCATGCGGGCTTTCATGTGTCTTGCACTGAGGAGAGGCTTCCGTCGGGCCACTCTGCCATAAAGCCCCGACTGGTGGAGGGCTGCAGTGATGGTTGACTTTCTACAACTTTCTCCCATCTCCCGACTGCATCTCTGGAGCTCAGCCACAGTGATCTTTGGGTTCTTCTTTACCTCTCTCACCAAGGCTCTTCTCCCCCGATAGCTCAGTTTGGCCGGACGGCCAGCTCTAGGAAGGGTTCTGGTCGTCCCAAACGTCTTCCATTTAAGGATTATGGAGGCCACTGTGCTCTTAGGAACCTTAAGTGCAGCAGAAATTTTTTTGTAACCTTGGCCAGATCTGTGCCTTGCCACAATTCTGTCTCTGAGCTCTTCAGGCAGTTCCTTTGACCTCATGATTCTCATTTGCTCTGACATGCACTGTGAGCTGTAAGGTCTTATATAGACAGGTGTGTGGCTTTCCTAATCAAGTCCAATCAGTATAATCAAACAAAGCTGGACTCAAATGAAGGTGTAGAACCATAGACATCATATAGGTAGATGCCCTATTGGCCGCTGGGCGCTGAGATTTGCGGCCGCCATTTTAGACCGGTCGTACTCCTAAGCTGCGTCCCAATTCGCCTACTTATACTACGTCTTAAAAGTATGTACTGTTTTTGTAAAGAAAAAGTACATACTTCTGAGTGTGTAGCAGAAAGGTATGCAAGCAAGCTTTGGGACATACTACCTCGTCATAACTGCCTCTTTAACGGACGTTCTGTCGCTAATTTATGCAACCTGTAACTGTTTAAACTACCCTGTCAATCATCTTGTCACAGTTAAAATCCTCCACATTGAATTAAATTTATTTTTCTACCATTTCGGAGAGAAATGTAGTCGCACGTTGATCTGCCAGTCATGGGTCTTTCATGCAGAGATCTCTCCTTATCTTTGCATAATGATGCATTTAAAGGTTAATGACCAAACGCATATTTATAAAAGTTCACAATGCTGTTGCAGATGAAATATAATGTGGATAACATTTAATAAATATCTTTTCGTCAGGTTATATTGATTATTAATTATTCAAGCCCCTTTATCTTAACCGCTCTGCGGACCGTCGAACAACCTCGCAAGTGTTTTCCACATAACTTACTATTCAGATCAGAAAGAAGTTCGAAAGCACTTGTTAGAATGCGCTCAATGCACGAAACTTACTTTTAGCGTTA
Organism: Anabarilius grahami; assembly: GCA_003731715.1. Classification (NCBI taxonomy): domain Eukaryota; kingdom Metazoa; phylum Chordata; class Actinopteri; order Cypriniformes; family Xenocyprididae; genus Anabarilius; species Anabarilius grahami. Next base: position 577,496 of record RJVU01043279.1, on the reverse strand, counting down.
GGTAACGTTAAGTGCCTATTACCAACACAATCCAATCTGAAGTTAATACATACATTGTTCGACCGGACATAATAACTGTTATTTGTGTTTGCGCACGTGATATCAGGAAGCAATGTATACACACATGACGGCAAAGCACAAATCGAGTTACCCCTCCCACTTCTGCTAGTATTACTGAGATATCTTATTTTACTGCAACGATCTGTTTCTGCTTCTTTATCATATTTATAGTGTGTGATTTATAAATTACCTTATATCCTACATCACATATTTTGATTTTGGACGTCTGGTCACTTTATATCTTATATCAGAATATTAAATATAAAATACGCTGAACAATGTGTCCTGTATCATAGCTACATGAATGACCTTTGCAGCAAAAAAACCCGCATCAAAATCAGTTAGGTATTCAGTGAGATATGATTAATTAAATGCGCTGACAGCTCATTGCACCTGGCAAACAAGTTACACTGAGTGGAGCTGGCGACCGATCCAAGATGGCGGCTCCACGGCTCGACCGTGCCAATAGGCAGTAGCGTTCGATAGGGCGTCTACCTATATGATGGCTATGTGTAGAACCATCTCAAGGATGGTCAGAAGAAATGGACAGCACCTGAGTTAAATATATGAGTGTCACAGCAAAGGGTCTGAATACTTAGGACCATGTGATATTTCAGTTTTTCTTTTTTAATAAATCTGCAAAAATGTCAACAATTCTGTGTTTTTCTGTCAATATGGGGTGCTGTGTGTACATTAATGAGGAAAAAAAAAGAACTTAAATGATTATAGCAAATAGATGCAATATAACAATGAGAGAAAAATGTAAGGGGGTCTGAATACTTTTCGTACCCACTGTATGTATAGCCAAAACCATTTTTCTTTTTAATTGTCTTAAGTAAAGTGAAGCCGGCTACAGTTGCTTCGTTTGCATTGTCGCATCTCACCCATTAAAGGATTGAGCTGCAGGTTCCCAATGAAGCCAGGAAAGATTCACTCACCCACAGGGATCGTGCCTATAAAGGGTTCTGGATGTAGTCCAGAGCATCACTCAGACGGTATAAATTAGCAAAAGCCCCTATAAATAGAGACAGAGGCTGTAGTTTATGTGGCGATTTTGGAATGGTCCTTATAATTTTTTTGAGAGACCACTCATTTGTTACAGAAGTGTCATCCCATCAGCTAAAGATTTCTCATTAAAACAGACCAAGATCCACTTGAGATTCCCACCTATTTTGGAAGCATACCTGCCAGTTTTGGAAGCAGCCTGTTAGCGCGGCCAACCCTCTTAATTAGTTGTGCAGCGGCTCTCACAGGTGCGCGCCAGCTCTCCGGAGTCGTTTACACTTATATCAGTCTCACTCTGAGCGGCCATCTGGCCGGCCTATTGTACAGCAGCACAACACCGGTGTTGTTTGCGTTGGTTAAGCAGAAGCAATCTGGCATGTAAAAAAGCATATTAGAGAATCAAGGTTTAAACTGAGCTACATCTGAAACTACTGGTGCCTGAAGGTAGCCGTGCCCCTCCTGATTATTCATGGCTGGAAAGCATGGGTTGATGTTTTTAGGGCAAATTTCCCAGAACAACTGTTTCACACTAACTTGCATATATTGCAATATTCTTTTTGACTTTTTTCCGTCTTTAAACTTCTAACATTCATGCTTGTGTACTCATTCTGTCCTTGGAGACACTATGTGGAGAAAGAATGATTACAAATATTAGCTTTTTTTTATAGCTAGTGACCCCAAAAATTGGGCAATGCCAAATGATGATAGACCTTGTAACTGTACAACCAGAAAGTGTATTCATATACAGTACCATTCAAAAGTCTGGGGTCAATAAGTCGGTTACACTTTTTTAAATTGCAATAATATTTCACAATATTACTGTTTTACTATATTTTTGATCAAATAAATCCAGCCTTGGTGAGCATAAGAGACTTCTTTCAAAGACATTTAATAATCTTACTGACCCAAAACTAGTGTATACTGTATACTATCCAGTATGTAGTAAAACATTTCACACAAAAAATAGATTTTAAAATAGAGTGAAAGTGTCTAAATGTTTGATTTTGAGCACTGCAAATAAGTACACAAGTAAAAAAAAAAAAACATTTTATCTTTATCATTTAAAACCTATGCAAAATGTTTTACTTAAAAATTGTTCTTCAGCTATCCCTCTTTAAAATAAAGTTCACCAGACTGGATATTTATTGACATTTATACATTTTTAAGTGTGGCTTAAGTGTCCACTGTAAAATGACTATTTGTGGCATGTCAGGAGTTAACTGTCTCTCACCTGTGTAGTCTTACTTGTGAAATGAGACTTGGGCTATTAAGGTGTACAGTTTGTCTATAGTATTTCACAGACCTGCCCACACTGAAGTAGACAGTCTATCACCTTAGCAACACTCTCACGCACTCTCACAGACTTAGGGACTTTTCTTTTGACACAGGCCAGGCTGCTCTTCTCTGCTGTACATGATCAATAGTGCTGAGAGTAATGGAATGGCTCCATTGATTTTATGCAGTCCAATTCACTTAGAACCAGATGATGCTTTCTATAAACAAATGGGTTTTAAAATTTATATCTCTTGGGTCTTTAGTTTTGCTCGCATTGATTCTTTAAACTGTTTACTGACTGGTTATGAAAATGGGTCAGGCGGTAAATTTAACATTGAAGCTGCTGCATGTTGGAGGTGGCGTTCATTATATTACTTCATTATTGTCTGTTTATCAGAGACTTACTGTACATCTTGTAACTAGAGGGCAACCACCTGAGAATAACCTGGGGTTAAAGGATTAGTTAACCTAAAAATGAAAATTTTGTCATAATTGACTTACCCTCATGTTGTTCCAAACCTGTATGAGTTTCCTCCTTCTATTGAACACAAAAGAAGATATTTAGAAGAATGTTAGAAATATTTTGGCTAATTTGATTATGTTTTAGCCACCAAAAAGAATGTAGTACTCTCATTTTCTATTTAACACTTGTTTATATGTGTGTGTATATATTCAAAACCTTATATATCCCTTGGGTCAACAATCCCTTATGTATAATATAAAAGGAATTTAGTTTATAGTTATGTATTTAGAGAAGCATTTTCCAAGTTTAAAAATTTGTCAGAACAAATGTTTCAGTTTGTCCTTTGACACATTAAGTATTTCTGTCCATTTCTCAGTGACGTTCCCTCTGTAGTAGACATGCTGCTTGTACAGAAATTGTATGGTGCTGAAACTTGATCTAAGGAGCCCTTGTGTTGTTACACACTGCCCCTAGTGGACAAGAGCAAAATCATCTGCTTACAGGAAGTGTTTAGAATAAGCCACTGATGCACTTTTATTTGAT